>APFE030655876.1:26153-41430 GCA_000404065.3 Pinus taeda | reverse complement strand
ATAAAGAAAAAACAAAACAAAAAATACAACAAAAAACTGTTCATATATATTATTGAACATTCTAGCGATAAATATTGACCATTTTGAGATTTTCAGGATTGCAAAGGTTTGCAAGATTTTCAATCTCCTCGAATCTTTCACAATCTTTCCCAAGGCTACTGTGAACATATCCTGTTTCACTGGATCTCGCATTTAAATCTTAATTAAAGTCAATTTTAACAAATACCCCGAGGCAGTAGTTGAATTTCAACGTTATTAACAAAAAAAAGTAGGTCTAAACAAAGTGATACATATGATGATGATAACTGATGCCCTTTTTTTTGGTAAGTGTTTTGTTCCAGAACAACCGCCTTTGATGCATATTTGTGGCCATTCCTGACATCAAATGGCGAATACATTTCTCGCTAGCAAGAAATAACTGGAATATGATGATGTTAGAATTTTGGAGACTTCGCTGCCAATCGTTCATGATACACAACAGCCAACTTTCAGGTTTGGCTTGGTCAGTCGTGGAAAGTTGATTTGCTCTCAAAATAATATATTTAGATACAAAGAAACCCAAAGGGTCATAGAAGACATTGCCACGGACCCAAAATGCTTTGCTGTCAAAATAATATATTTAGATACAAAGTGATCCAAAGAGTCATAGAGAACATTGCCACAACGTGAACCCAAAATAAAATTGCCGTTGCTTCCTTCTCCGCAAACCCTCTTAAATTGGCAACGGCCCCTGCTTTCAGTACACAGTTCTCGGTTATTATCTTGTTTATGCGAGACGCAGTTACATAAATCATAACAACCATTATATGCACAAGGAAATTCGTTCACCAACCTAAAAGTAAATAATTGAAACTGCTTGACCACTGAATTTAAAACACGAGCAAAAGGCAAATGGCTATTTGAAAATGCAAAATAATGTTAAACAATTGTAATATCAATAGAGTATAACCTAACCTGAAAGAATAGAGGTTGGCATTGTGTGCTGGAGTAGCAGAACAAATCGGAACATTTTGTTACCAGCAGGTATGAAGCCTAATTTATCTGCTAGAGTGACAATTCCAAGACCAACTGGGGGCACTAAGAATAATCGAGCAAATATAATCGCTACAATTGTCCGCAGCCCAAGCTTCGAATTACCTGGACCTGTTTACAAGAATATCAATTTCCCACAACATTATACACTAAATTTTTCGACACTTCTTACAAAACCCATCGGTTAAAAATCTTCGGCACAGTTCTTTCATTCATACTGCCACAAGAAAAGTACAAAGCATAACAGAGCACGAAGTAATAGACGACGTTTAGCCAAATGATGAACTCGCCTCTAATTATTTCTTCTACAGAAACAAACTCAACTGCCACCCTTATAGAAACAATGACCCTTATAGAAACAATGATGTACGCTAGGAAAAAGTTAAAACATTGACAAATCCAATTTTTCATATCTCTATACAAGTAGCATCTGGATTTTTTTCAACTTGCCCACTTCTAGACCTAGAATTACACAATCTATAATTTCAAAGTTCTGCAGAAATGCACAATCCTGTGTGCTACTACCGTACAGTGAGAGTAGGGAGTAAAACTTAACTGATAATGAATATTTACTACTAAAATGATGGAATCTTTGAATTTGGCTTCTTGAGC
Organism: Pinus taeda; assembly: GCA_000404065.3. Taxonomy (NCBI): domain Eukaryota; kingdom Viridiplantae; phylum Streptophyta; class Pinopsida; order Pinales; family Pinaceae; genus Pinus; species Pinus taeda. The sequence continues at coordinate 39,786 of APFE030655876.1, read as the reverse complement.
TTACCTCCAGTAAGGTTGCCACCTAGCGCCAGCATTATGCAGGGAACCATAGCACCGCTGTCATGCCAAACAAAAGTATTGTCAGGCAAACACCAAAAGAAACCTCTCTACTAAAAACACTACATATTCTGCTTTTGGAATATTTTGAGTGCAGTTAAAAGAAGACATATCCAGAAAATGGACTAAATATGATAAAATAGAAGACAGAATATATCATGAACAGAAACCTACAACATATAGCTATAGAATTAACGGGAAGTACAGAGTTCGGCTGAGTTATAGTTTATACATTGGAACTTCGTAACATGTTTTGGCTTTAACATAATCTTATTATCCCTGCGCAAGGCAGGTGATAACGCATCAGGTAAATTTTGACTTGAATTAGTTTTCCTTTTGACTAAAAATTAACTCATATAAGTTAACATTGTGAAATAAAAAATTATTTATTTTTTAAAATATTTTATTTTATTTTTTTGACAGTTGATTGGCTATAATTTCATTTATCTTATTATGCAATGTTTCATTTTGTATATCTCTGACATGGGAAGTGTACAGTGAAATAAATCATTTAAATCCTGGCTGTACCTTGTGCTATCTCTTCAGAGCATCTGCGACGGTCGCAAGAGCTCTCTCTCGGTGGTGGGAAAGACAGGCCATGGCAAACACGGTAAGAACAACATATAACATGCCAGATGCTCCATGGAAGATCTCTATGAGATCAGGTAGCCATGGATGTACGAAGTGTGACACGGCGTTGTTTTTTTATATTAGATCTGAACCGTATCTATGATGATTTTTTTTCAGAAGAATCTGTTTATAAAAGTATTTATTAATTAAAAATATATATTCTTTGAAAGCATATAAAGCATATTTGATATAATATGTACTCTACGTATAAAATTTTAATCATTATAATATAAAATTTAATTTATATTATAATTATTAAAATATATATTTAAAAATAAAATAAAGTAAATAATTTAAATTTTAACGAGATGATAAGCATTGTAACATTTAAAAAAAATTAATAGAAGTGCACCAACTTTGGTTCGCTTGCTATAAATGAGTGAAACTCGGAAAATGAGAACATTTCAGTGCTTCATGACACTTTGAGCAAAGAACACAATATCAAGAATCTCATTGAAAATGAGTGAAACTCGGAAAATAAGATCATTTAAATTAATTGAAGTGCGCCAACTTTGGTTCGCTTGCTATAAATGAGTGAAACTCGGAAAATGAGAGCAAGGAACACAATATCAAGAATCTTATTGAAAATGAATGAAACTCGGAAAATAAGATCATTTAAATTAATTGAAGTGCGCCAACTTTGGTTCGCTTGCTATAAATGAGTGAAACTCGGAAAATGAGAACATTTCAGTGCTTCATGACACTTTGAGCAAAGAACACAATATCAAGAATCTCATTGAAAATGAGTGAAACTCGGAAAATAAGATCATTTAAATTAATTGAAGTGCGCCAACTTTGGTTCGCTTGCTATAAATGAGTGAAACTCGGAAAATGAGAGCAAGGAACACAATATCAAGAATCTTATTGAAAATGAATGAAACTCGGAAAATAAGATCATTTAAATTAATTGAAGTGCGCCAACTTTGGTTCGCTTGCTATAAATGAGTGAAACTCGGAAAATGAGAACATTTAAATTAATTGAAGTGCACTAACTTTCGTTGCTTGCTATAAATGAGTGAAACTCGGAAAATGAGAACATTTCAGTGCTTCATGACACTTTGAGCAAGGAACGCAATATCAAGAATCTTATTGAAACCAATCCCTACACCCCTGGATTTAAAATTCACAAAAAAGAGATACATAGTCAATACCATTGAAAATTTAAATTAATTAAGTGCACCAACTTTTGTTGCTGGCTATAAATGAGTGAAACTTGGAAAATGAAAACATTTCAGTGGTTCATGACACTTTGAGCAAGGAACACAATATCAAGAATCTTATTGAAACCAATCACTACATCCCTAGGATTTAAAATTCACAAAAAAGAGATACATAGTCAATACCATTGGAGGTCCTACTTACCATCTCGCAAAACATCTTGCTAAGAAGCTTAAACCTATGGTAGGGAACATTAGCTCCTTTGTCAAAGACTCCAATCACTTCATTACCCTAAAATTCACAAGGAAGATATCCCCATTAGATAGGAGATCCTACTTACGATGTCGCAAAACATCTTGCTAAGAAGCTTAAACCTATGGTAGGGAACATTAGCTCCTTTTTCAAAGACTCCAATCACTTCATTAATGATTAATGACATCAAACACATAAAACTAAACCATAATGACATCTTGGTGAGTTTTGATGTAAAAGCTCTCTATAGCAATATACCCATGAATGAAGCCATGGAAGTAGTCCACAAAATCATTGATCCTGACACAGCTAAATTAGTAGAAATTTCTCTGAAATCCACCTTTCAGCGTTAGGGATGATATATACAAGCAGACTTGCGGTGTGGCCATGGGATCACCTCTATCCCCCATTATTGCCAATTTGTTCATGAAACATTTTAAAGCCAAAGCCATTGACACTTATGTCATTTGGCCTCGTGGAAAAAGAAAATTAGACAAATTCCTTGAGCACCTTAACAGTGAATCAAATTCTATCAAATTTACAATGGAAGTGGAAGAGAATCGCAGTCTTCCCTTTCTTGACATCCTAATCAAGAGAAACCAAGACGGCTCAATATCTCACCAAGTCTATCGCAAGAAAACCCACACAGAACACTATGTGCATGCCAACTCTCACCATCATCCTGCTCAAAAACTCAGGGTGCTTAGCACTCTAGCGACCAGGGCGGTACATATTCAGATCAATGATCATTTTGATCAAGAAAAAAACCACCTCTTAGATGTTTTTTGAAAAGAATGAATATAGAAGACACCAAAGAATCAAAGCTTTCATAAAAGCAGAGAATCCTAAAAATAAACAACTAATGGATGATTGTGCAGGCAAAGTTCACCTACCCTACATTCTAGGCACCATTAATTAGATTTCACACATTTTAAAAAAGAATAATATAAAACCCACTTTCAAACCCTTAGAATACAATCAGCAGATCCCTGAAATCGGTAAAAGATCCTATTGATCCTAAACACCACAAAGGGGTTTATTTGGTCAATAAACACCACAAAGGGGTTTATTTGGTTTTGTGTTCATGTGGCAAAACCTACATTGGTGAAACCAACCGTTCTATATTGACTAGGATTCAAGAACATGCCACTAACATCAAGCATAACCATTCCAAAACCCCATCTTTGGCCGAGCACTTTTGTAAAACCAATCATCACATTTGCATAGAAAATTCCTGTGTTCGACCATTATCACCATAGAAAATCTAGAGAAGCTATCAAAATAGGAAAACACCCCAATAACCTCTACCGCAATGACGGTTGGAAAATAAGTGATAATTGGATTCCTACACTAACTGGGTTTCTACCGTCTCCTAGGTACTCTCCTTCTGGAATATCATTTTATTAATATTTAAATAAATAACATTAATCAAGAACCCTCTTTCAAACCCTAAAAGAACTTTAGTAAAATTAAATTCAAATAATTTTATTTAAAACTCAATTACCATTAAAATTTTAGGAAAATCTTTAGCAATACATCTCAAAAATTATTAATTAATAAAAATTCAATTAGTAATACTTAGAAGACCTAATCACTTTAATCATTATATTACATGTTTTAATTATCTACACTAACTGGGGTTTCTACCGTCTCCTAGGTACTCTCGTTCTGGAATATCATTTTATTAATATTTAAATAAATAACATTAATCAAGAACCCTCTTTCAAACCCTAAAAGAACTTTAGTAAAATTAAATTCAAATAATTTTATTTAAACCTCAATTACCATTAAAATTTTAGGAAAATCTTTAGCAATACATCTCAAAAATTATTAATTAATAAAAATTCAATTAGTAATACTTAGAAGACCTAATCACTTTCATCATTATATTACATGTTTTAATTATTTTGCAATATTTAAAACATTAATGGTAACACATAGTAAATTTAAATTAGTAATCCTAATGTCAAAATTTGGACAAATAACATTATAACGTTTGGAACATTATAATATTATAATGCCACATTATATTATATTAAAATAATAACATTAGGTATTAATTAATGTTATCAAAAAAACTAATACCAAAACTTTTAGTTAATAACATTATAATATTGCAATGTTATATTATATTTGAATACTTATACTTAAATCTAAAGAAAAATTAAATAAAGAAAGGTAAAGGGATGGGCTTAGTCATTTACTGGCTTCTACCAAAAGAGATGGTAGCCTTTGTGACCTTAAGATAACTGACTCCTGCTTCCTCACTCACCTTCTTTTGTGGATGATGTTCTCATTTTCCTAGATGGGAGCATTTGAGACTCTCTCTCCCTCTTCTCGTCGACTACAGGTATGCAGGCAAATCATGGGAAATCTACCATTACCTTAGCACTCACTTCCATCCAGGAGTCACATCTTGCACATCAACATTTCCCTTATTGCATCATACCCTGGATAGGGTTATCAAATACCTAAGATTCTAGACAAAGCCTCTCAGCGAGAAAATTGCAGATTGGGTCTGGCTTGTCACCAAGCTGGAAAAAAGGCTTTCAAACTGGAGTCATAGATACTTATCCAAGGCTAGCAGATTAGTGCTCATCAAATCAGTTCTTGAGGCCACCCCTGTTTTCTGGATGGCACTAGCATGGATCCCCAAGAACATTCTAGCCCGACTACAACAACTATGTAGTAGATATCTCTGGAACGGCCACCAAGACAAAAAGATCTTTGCTTGGGTCAACTAGAATAAGATTGCCTTGCCTAAAAAATGGGTTGGACTCCACTGAATGGATAGAATCGATGGACTACAATTTAATATCATAAGCACATTTGGCCACAACAAATTATGGATTGGGTTCGTTTGCCGAGCTGGCCCAAAACAGGTATTTCAACAATATGGAAGGCTCTCTTTCACTCCCTACCTAGCATCAGGGACAACCTCGTTTGAAGAATAAATGATGGATCAAAGGCTCGCATTGGATTGGGTCCCTGGACTGGAGGAGGTGGTAGATTTCAGTTATCAAGAGAGCTCATCTAGCACCTTCATTCTCATGAGATCAAGGTTATAACACACATAGTGGATCCACAGAACACCAACATATTCTCTTAAGGTTGGAAATCTGCGCAACAGCTTGGTATTCCCCCATAGTGGCAGCAAGAATGGCATGAATACACAAATGCACTGTGTGAATCACACATCAAGATCAAAGGACCAGACGAACTCATCTGGTATCTTGTTGAAAATGGTATCTATTCTTCAAAGACTGGATACCTCAACCTGATCTCACACAAACAGCCGAAGCAAACAATATTTTGGTGGAAGAGTATCTGGAAACTAGTATCGCCTCCAAGAACAAGACTATTCTTTTGGTGTATTCTCAGAGATAAAATTCCCATGGGCGAGTCTCTTACTCATTGAACTTTCCATGGCCCTCACTAGTGTGTCTTATGCAAGAATTCTTCTGAATCGACTCTAGTCACTCTACATTTATTCCTTAAATGCAATTCCCTGATCAATCTATGGCAGAAAAAATCCACATCTATTCATATTTCTGGGCATTGGGAGGGTGACAACATCGGTCGAGCATGGGCAAACTGGTGGCACTAAATTACAATGCCTCCCCTTAATCATCCTTTGGCATCTATGGTTGGCTCAGAACCGAGTTATTTTTTATGACAGACCTGTTTGCTGGCAGCATATTATAGCCGAATCATATCTGCCTATCACGAGTTGCCTGAGCCTCACCATCCTCGGCCTCGTAGACCACATGATCCTGCACCTATAGACAAAAACTCTCCTTGGGCATTTTTTAATGGTGTTGCACAGCACCATGGATGTGGCAGTGGTTTCATTCTATACATAAATGAACAACATTACTACAAAGTAAAGATGGGGCTGGGCGAGGGAACGAATAATTTGCAGAGCTCATTACACTCTATTATCTTCTACATTTTTCATTGGGTCATAATTGCATGAATTTAAACATATATGGTGACTCAAAGATCATTGTAAATTGGTTCAATAATATCATTGTTTGTCACACATACACACTCAATAAGATTCTGGATGAAGTGAATTTGTTCAAGGCTCAGTTTAACACTATTTCATGCAATCACATTTACAGGGAACATAACAGCTGTGCTAACGGACTTTCCAAGATACAGGAATAGTGATGCTCCAATGAATATCGTTACTATCATCGGCCCTACAATGATCAAATCTACCACAGGGAAAAGAGCCACCCTTGGATTACAGTTTTTTTTGGAAAATTTTGATGTATATGCTTGGCTCATACATTGTATATATTTTTACACACAGGCTACATCTTTAGTGTATATAAGCAAGCAACTTTCAGCAAAGACATCGCCTGCATGGTGTATGTGGACTCTACTATAGATGACAGCCATATTTATAGATCTTTTTTTTACATATTTTATATAGCAGACAGTGACTGAACACCCTGTGTGGTGATGACTGCACAAAAAACTCAAAGTTTTTGACAAATTGAAATTTTTTTAAAATGCCCTTGGCGGCAAAGAATGATATAGTATATGCAAAAAGCATCTACAACATGTAATTTTTCAATCATAATGGAAGATTACGGTTTTCCCTGTGGGAGAAACAAATATAAACAAAACAAACAAAGAAAAAATATAAACATACAATATCAAAAAAAATAGATATTTAATTAATTAAACTTAATTTTTTTTAACATTATCAAACCTGTCGGCTCCTTACATTACCATCCCAAGCTTTCCTCTATTTACCATCATTGTCTGACTTTTTCACAAACGTCGATACAATCAAACATGAATGTGATGACCCCGGAAGACATCACTACACAAAATGTTGATTGCAGAAGCCTCAAATCTATAAAATAATATAGTTATTTCTCATTTTAAACGTCTATTTCTCATTGAGAACATTTCAAAAATATAGTTAATTTTTTTTTTATAATGAGAAAATTTCATAAATGTAGTTAATTTTTTTTATAATGAGAACATTTCAGTGCTTTATGACACTTTGACCGAACTAAAATAATCTAGTTATTTCTCATTTTAAAAGTCTATTTTTATCTATTCTTTTTAAAATATGGTTGATTTTTTTTATAAATATTCATAAGGTATTTCTATTTCCAAAATATTATTATATATGTTTTTTAATATATATGTTTAACTCAATAATTATTATTATTAAAAATAAAATATATTTAATATACAAATTTAGCCATTCAAATTTATTATTCTATCTCATTTTTAAACTAAATTTTACACACAACTATCTTTGAAAATATAAGATTTCAAAGATTATTTAATATTATTTCCTCATCCAAAACAAAACTACACACTACATAAGTAGCTATTTAAAATAATAGCTTGCTTTATTTTCTTAAGTTTTTAAATTAAGATGCAAATTTTTCAGCAAACTGGTGTATCCATCAAACAAGTGGTTCACCAATAACATTTCTTTCAAAATTTGTGCAGAAATTAATTTATATTTTAAATTATAATTTTCGAGACTCCGAAATGGATTGAAACTGTAAGTTTAAGTTTCAATAAACTTACTGTTGTTTTTTTTATAATTTCTTAAGGTATTTCTATTTCCATATACTTATTATATATGTTCTTAATATATATGTTTAACTCATATTATTATTATTAAAATAAAATATATTTAATATACAAATTTAGCAATTCAAATTTATTATTCTATCTCATTTTTAAACTAAACTTTAAACACAACTATCTTTGAAAATATAAGATTTCAAAGATTATTTAATATTATTTCCTCATCCAAAACAAAACTACACACCACATATAATAAGTAGCTATTTAAAATAATAGCTTGCTTTATTTTCTTAATTTTTTAAATTAAGATGCAAATTTTTCAAAGAACTGGTGTATCCATCAAACAAGTGGTTCACCAATAACATTTCTTTCAAAATTTGTGCAAAAATTAATTTATATTTTAAATTATAATTTTCGAGACTCCGAAATGGATTGAAATTGTAAGTTTAAGTTTCAATACAACTTATTGTTTCAATCCCGGCCCAAAAATACATTTTAGAACTACAATTACAGAGGATAGTGATCACATAGTTTCACTATTTTTAACTAAGCGCCAAGCTATTATTTTTAACTAAGCAGCAGGGAATATCACAATTTACAATTTTATTTCTACAAGAGACGTTGTTGAAACAAAAAAGTTGACATTGAATACAACTATTACGGATGTATATAACCATCTTTTATCGAAATGTTCGTCTTTTATTGAAAATTTTTGTTATAGAGACCAGCCCATGGTTTCGAGTTTACAAATGTCATTGAATCAAAAAATGTGGACACTTGGCAGGCGACTAACATTTTCCCATTTTCTATCAAGATTAAACCATGTGGATAGTGATGGCAGGTGACTAACATTTTCCCACTTTCTATAAAAAAATGTGGACAGTGATGGCAGGTAACTAACATTTCCCCATTTTCTGTTTAAAAAAAAATGTGGACACTAATGGCAGGTGACTAACATTTTCCCATTTTCTATAAAGATTAAACCATGTCAGTGCCACTATTACTTGTAGCAAGAACAGAGTTTTCAAACTGAAAGTACGACCAATAATAATAATCAGTGTTGTGTGGGAGACCAATAATAATAATCAGTGTTGTGTGGGAGCCCCCCCCCCCCCTCTTTGATCCTGCTTCCAATCCACGCTCCGGCCGAGAGCAACTCGAGGGCAGGGCAAAGGGCATGCTCTCTAAAAAAACACTCCCTGCCATTTTGGGAGCGTTTAATCTTTTTTGCAAAAAAAAAAATTGCAGTAATGTTCCAAATGCAATTTTTTTCAAAGAAACAAATAAGTTTTGAGTGGAGCAACTTAATGATCAAGCCTATTTTTATCCTTTTACTTAAATTTTTAACATTACCATGAAATGACTCAGGATGTTTGAGAGTGGTTCTGACCTCATTGGATTTCATGTGGCGAAAGTAGAATTTAAGATTTCATTCAAAATCCAGCACACTTATCAGTTTTTCAGGATTTTAGGATTGCAATGTTTCCATTGAATTTTGTCATGTATTGGAGTATGGAACTCGTATTTAATCAAGAGCACCAATTCCTCTATGTACTTTGATGTTAGTGACATTGGTTGTCGAACTCCTCTATCATGACCCTCCTAAAAATGTATGCATCACTCAAACAAAATCTTAACTTGACATGCTATGCTTTTTCTATCTTATGTTAATGCTTAGAGGGTGATATTAATGACAGATCCCTATACAGATACATAGGTAATGACAAAGATACCTCTGGATATTAATGCTTAGAGGGTGATATTAATGATCAAGATCCTGATTTTCCAACAAGACTAAAAAACTAGACATTTCTCGTGATGGCAAGAGGCCCAAGCATAAGCAATAGATAATAGATTTATTTGTCTTTTCTAGTTTCTAGTAGTTTTTATAACTATTGACTCTTTCATATTTATTATGGTATTTTTTTAAACAATATATGACAATTTAAATTTGAACTTCGCAATTATAACTCATTAGTAATGAATTATAAATATGATGCCTCATGAAAGTTGAAAGTTGTTTCATTTCATTTTATAACATTTCATTTCATGTTAGATATTATTTGTTGTAATGGTTACACTTAGCTTACAAGTACAACTTTGGTGATCAATGATGATAAATGTTATATATTAAATTTTGAAAGCTTGAAACTTTAAGATTGATGAATCACAAGACTCAATATGTTGTACGTTACTATGTTACTAACTTGTGGACGTGGTTGATGAAGATTATAACTTCTAGATGATTGTTGTTATATGGTTCAATCTATGTTTTTTTTATATTAATTCATATTCTACATGTTTTTGTTGACATATATGTATCAAAATATAAAAATATAAAATATATTATATATATATAAAACGCTCCGAGATTCACTCCCAAACCAGGTGCTTTTGAAAATGTCGCTCCCGCACCTGTTTTCACTCCCACTCCCAAGTAACACTGATAATAATTATAGTGCTAGATGTTGATAAATCTATAGCTAGTAATTAGGGTGATTTCGCTTTTCTTGATAAGAGCTTGTGACGTCTTTTTACTTTTTCTTACTTATTATCGTCTTCTCTTATTATTATGTTTGTTCTTATTACCAAATAGTTACCAAAACAAAAACTTCTCTTATTATTATGTTTGTTCTTATCATCAAATAGTTACCAAAATAAGAAAAACAATAGCATACAAGAACACAGGATATACACTGCAAGCCAGGGCCAAAACATCTCAACTTGAGAGGAAAACCCGTAAATCTCTTCTTATAAATTCTTCAATTGATGAATTCCAAGACATTTAGACCAGGACCAATACCCTTCCAAAACCAAGTATGGCCTTCTTAATGATGTGTTTCCTTTGTCCAAGTCAAACCCAATCAAATCTCTTCCAACAGCACAACTTCAATCCCCAGCTACAAAATTTCGGCCTCTACTGCAACTCTGAAATTTCTGGCTCCTGCAAGTCGCAGAGCACCCACACGTGTGAGTGAAAATTAGCCTTCCAAGGCCTCCCAGCAACTTTGCTTGACTTGCTTCCTTGTCTAAGCCTAAAGAGAGACCTATTAGGCTCCTCTTTTAGCAACGTCAACGACCTTCCAGCGACTTGAGAATTTCAACCTTCAAGCAACAAACCCTAGCCTTTCTTCTTCGCACGTGTGAGAGAGAATTAGCCCAAAAACTTCTTCTTCGCTAGCCTTCTTGTGCTTCTCCTTCGTTTAGATGATGAGATGTGTATGTGTGACCAAAGGAGGTCGAGTTCCTTTCTTTATATAGGTTTCTAAGGTGGATGTGGCTCCTCAAAATAGGTCGACTTCTTAACTACCACATAGTTCTTCTCTCCCGGGTAATTACAAATTTCGAACTCATGAAAGCGAAAATCCAAAATCTAAGGGTATTCTGAGACTTTTAATCACAAAAATACTTATTTTTACTAGTTACAAAATGCCTAATGGGGTCTTCAACATATGAAAATGACTCTTTTGACTTCTTGACTTATGACAAACTCTAAAAGCACTCAAGGGTGTTTGATCTCTAAAATAAAAGACCTTGAGCATGAAACCCATACTTCAAAAATAACAATAATATTTTTTCTTACATTTTACAATATACAAGAATCAAAAATACATTTCATATTTAAGAAGATGAAAACTAAACCTAGTTATACATTTTTCAACACTCCCTCTTAACTATGGAGGTATTCATAAATGGTACATGGACATTCTTAATATAAGGAGATCTCATAAAAAGAGTCTAATTGGTAACCCATTTGTTTAGCGTCATAACCAGCATTGTCACATAGCAAGGCCTTGACTAACAACTCTATCTCTCCATAAGATCAAAGCACAATGTTGGTGAGACCAATAATTTATAAACACCATCATCCTTGTCTCTCAAGGCACATACCCCACCAAGGTGTTCACAAAGTATGTCCTTTCGAGACTATTCCTATCTTGGATAGTCAGTGCTCAAAGAATATAAGTCCTCTATGACTACTCTTATCTTGGATGCCCTACCTCATCCTCAAAGAGTATCGAAGACAAGAATGATGCGCCTATCTCTCCCAAGTGAAGACAAAAATGATGTGCCTATCTCTCCCTCTCAACTAAGGAGGATATATCAACTAGACTAAGTTTGTTTCTCAAATACACAAGCTTCTTAGTAGGAAGAGATTTTGTCAATATATCAGCTACCTACTCATCGGTGGAGATATACCGTAGCTGCAACACACCATCCTAAACCAACTTTCGAATGTAGTGATACTCGTTATTTATATGCTTTGTCTTTCCATGAAACACTGGGTCACCAAACAACCTTATACAGTTGGTGTTATCACAATGTATCACTATAGGGTCCATTGGTCCTTCAAACAAGTCAGATAGCAACTTCCTCAACCAAACAGCTTCTTTGCTTACTTCATAGGCTGCAATATATTCAATGTCAGCACTACTCAAAGCAACCGATTCTTTCTTTCTTCTCATCCATGAGACCATGGAGGATCCCAAACTAAAACATCCTCCTATGGTGCTTCTTCCATCCTGCTCACTGCGTCCCCGATCAAAATCTGTATATCCAATCAAGTGGACGTCATTCCTCTTATCATATTTCAGGCAGTAGTGGATTGTTCCTTGAAGATATCTCAGTATATGTTTTTCTTCTATCTAATGATCATGCTTCGGCTTAACTTGGAATTGACTGAGAACGTTCACTGCAAAACATGTATGGTCGAGTATTCACGAAGTACATCAGTGAGCCAATCAATTCTCTATCCCTGGTCGAATCCACAAGGCTCTATTCAGAACTTCTTAGCCTTAGAGAGGCAACGCAATAGCTGTGAGAGGTGATGTTGGGCCAGTGAGGGCCCACGCAATCCTAACGCAGAGCCATAATGGCCAGCGTAAAGTAGAAAAGCTACCTGTCACGCAGAATCCAGAACTGTCGGAACAGCCAAAACTGTCGAGAGAAATATCGGGAACTACCGGAACAGCCGGGAGAGCTAACAAAGTGGCGCAGAGGGCAGAGAAGGTGACGCAGGGCTAGCACAGAAGTAGTCAGGGTTAGCCAGTCTTGTGTCGGTTGAGTCTTGTGCCGGATCAGCGAGAATTTTGCCGAGTGAAGAGAGGTAAAACTCACCCAGATTTTCCGCCAGTATTTTCTCTATAAACGGTTGCTAGATGAGCATCCTAGATTTGTATTCAAATATTTCTCCTGCATAATAATAAAACCCTCATAATTGTTGCACCACTTTTCCTATATTGGTTTTTTCCAGGGACTATTGTGTCCAAAAATAAGTGTCCTATGTATCTTGTTCCTTGCTTTGTTTTTTGTTTCATAAGATCAAATATTTAATTAGTGTAGGTTGAACATGTAATTTGTTTCAATATTCAGAAGAATAACTTGATGAATGTAATTTAAAAATCAAGTAGGCGAAGTAGATTCAGATTTGCTGCAGTAGGGGTTCCTTCAGTGTAGGAATTTTCAGAGTATGACCATTTAATTATGTAACAACACCTAAATAAGCCTCTAATTTTGGCAAAAGAATTTCATCCTAGGAAGTTTTTTAACCTTCATGAATTATGTGTGTGTAAACAGGGCTAATCAACAGAGTTATTCTTCTAACTAAAACCCCAAAGCTAGGGTGGAATTCTTGACAAGGTCTTGGGTGAGTCCTAGTGTTTATCGAGTCTATTGTAAAAGTGTGTTTAAGAATAATTTTAGTGCATGGTCCCTTGCAATTAGACACCATGGCTAAATTATTTTATTATAAGCACATTTGGTTTCATACTAGATCATATTGTGTCACAGACTTGGGTAAATTATTGAAGGTAGGGTGTTTTCCCCTTTCAAGGATTTAAATTGTAATTTTTTTATATAAAAAAATATTTTGGTGCATGGTCCCTAACAGTCAGACACTATGTTACTTGGGAGCGGGAGTGGAAGCAGGAGCGACCTTTTTAGAAGCTCCCGGTTTGGGAGCGAATCC
>APFE030655876.1:0-22428 GCA_000404065.3 Pinus taeda | reverse complement strand
TTAAAAAGTGCTCTGGGAGCGACGGAGCAACCGCTCCCTAGGTCGCTCCCGAAAACGACAGGAAGCGAATTTTTTTTGGAAGGGAGCGCGCTTCGGGAGCGGGTTCGATGGGGGGGGGGCGCTCCCCCGCAACTATGGTCAGAGACCATGGCTAAAATATTTGAGGGTGTAAATATTATTAATCCCCTCTAAAGTCAATTAATTAATTTTTCTAGCTAAATTAAATTATAATCCTAAGCCAAAAAATTAATTAATTTTGAGTCAAAAAATTTTATTATAGAGAATTTAATTTCTCTCCAAGTGGAAAATAATAAAAAATTCAAAGATCAAAAAGGAATCAAGTTTTGGAGGTCCTCCACCATGGGAAAAATGGATATTTTAAGAAAACTTGAGCCCTTGGACCTTGGTGGTTAAATACAAGTCAAATATTTTAGGAAATTAATCCAAAATATTAATTTTTGGATTAATAAAAAATAATTTTTAAGAGAAATTTGAATATTTTCCTCAAAATTAAAAATTCAACTGTAGATATTAAAAGATGATCAAGTTATTTTCAACACCTAGAATTATTTTGACGAGGATCAAGCGAACTAATCGTTATTTTCCACTTGAAGGGGTTTTTCTATATAAAGAAGCCAATTAGCTTCTATTTTATATCTTTGGATGAGTTAATTTTGTAACACTTGTATTGAGTTGTTGCTCTGCTGGAAATAATTTTTATCATAATAGAAATACTTTGGGGTTCAGTTCATGGTGCTCTTCTATTTGTTGATCTATGGTATGTGTTAGCTATGTGTTTATCCTATATTGTGCTAAATAAATGTTAATTTTTATATTTGTTAGTGATAAGAGCATTCTATTGGTACGATTTATCTTGGATGATCTGATTCATTATATGAATTAACAATTTATCTTGAGAATTATAGAGATTTACAGGTACACTAGCCCATGGGCTCTCTTACTGCTCAAACTAGCAAGGGATCCTATAGAGCAACGACTAAGTCAAGGGGCAACAATGAAGTGAAGTGAATGCCCACCGTCACCTCAGCTAAGGCTCCTTCCTCTTTAAGGACTTTTACCGATGGGAGGAAACCCGATAGAAGAGGAATCACAATGATGAATAGATCAATGATTGGATAAGGAGTGATTCCTAAACCCTATTCACAAGAGAGACTCAATTAAATAGCGATAGGCTTAAGAGGACACTTGTGCCTAGGTTTAGATGATATGGGACCACAGAAAACCCAAGTGGACCCAAACTAGGTCAAGGGTATGGAGTTGATCGACCAAAGAGGGGCTTGACCTAATTAGGAAAGATAATAGGATGAAAGGACTAATTTTCTTTTGAAAGTTGAATGCAATAATCCAAATGAGGACACTAACCCAAATCAACGTAGGGAAAGAAATGATCCTCAAGCTAGGGCTTCCACCGTGGAATTATGCTCAAATTTGGAGGACCCCTTGAGAAGACCCTACTGCAATTGACCAATTTTCAAGGAGTTTGGATGGCTACAAAATATTTCACTTGATGTCCTAGGTGACCCTTTAGGGATAGACCTAGAATTTGGAAAACTGAAGAAAAGAGAGGTAAATTTGACCACCAAAGGGATACAAGGATCAGTGCCTTATTGCTTGGGCTTAATAAAGATAAAATACACAGATAAAAAAAAATCGTTAGTTAAGGAGCCTTAATTGATCTTTACTAGCTTCTCCAAGGGCAACAACTAGGCCAATGGGGACTTATACTTCAAATTTCCGAAGAGATGAAGTTTCGAGGTCTTTCAACCTAAGAGGTGCCTCTAGGAACATTCACCCAATCCCTCAAAGAGAAATGCATTTGACAAGTAAGATAACAAGAATAACATCAAAAATTCAACTTACATGAGAGAGTATATCTATTCATCCACTTTGCATTAGAAAGAAGCTCCAAACACAAATAGCAAAAATACGTGTTATGAATATAATTCATATAAAAATAATAAATATAAATATAGATATTATAATAATAATTAATTAACTAATTGTTAATTAGTAATGAAGAGGCGTGTTTTAGAGACATGACCATTCATGAAAGAGCACCTGCCTAGGTTCTATAAGCAGGCCCTAATTCTCATTTGTAATATCCCATATCTCATATCTTACATCAATTCAACATACATTTACATGTCTTACAATGGACATTTATTTCTTTGAAGTATTTTAAAGATTTCCATTGTGTATACGACTTTAGGTTGTTATAATCCAAACATCATAGTGCATCACAAAACTCAAAAATGTTTATCCCAGTAAAAAGTGCGAAAAATCTCTCAAGAGATACCAATCCAATCCAAGTGATGATGAGGGAAATGAATCATCCTCTCATCTATTTGTACAATCCAATAGGAGATTTAAATAGCCTAATATGTCTTATTAAGCCCCAAATAATAAAATGATGTGCAATAATAACATCCCTTGGTGACAAGCCCACCAAGATAGCTCAGTAGCATGAATAAGCCTCTCAAGAGGGCAGAATGATCAATATAATAAATCGTTGGGCCATTGAGAATGCCTAATGAAGTCCAACATGTGCCATGATGTGAGAATGGACTCCAAACATAGTGGACAAGGGGTTGGGCCCTTGTTTTCCAAGCAAAAAGAGTGGGTAGGTCTGTACTCTTGTCTCCACTGCTCGATTTCATGGTTAGCCTTGTCTTGCTATATCTCAAGATCCCCTTGTCGGAATTTCTTGTAATTTGGAGGGCCTCTAGAGAAAACCCTAACGCAATTATGAATAAGAGATCGAACTTTTTGTATGGCTACAATGGGAGAAAAATGATGCCCTAGGTGACCTATGGAGGTTAGTGATCTCTTTGGAATCATTGCATTCATTTCACAAAAGAAAAATTCTCATTTGATCCTCTTCTCTTCCATAATTAGGTCAAGCCCCTATTGATCAATTCCTCATCCTTGACGTAATTTTGGGTCCACTTGGTCTTGTGTGGTCCCACAAATTTACAACTCAAATTCCACAAAGATCACATAAAGACCAATTCTCCAAAAGGATTTCTAGGCATAGGAATCATTTTTGCAAGATATATTCCCAAACCCTAGCCTCGAGAATCCTCTTAGCCCTTCCTAGAGAGCATATCACCTTGTTTCCCGAGCGAGAAAGCCATATAATTGAGCCTCTAGTGAATTGGCCTTAGGAATCACTCATTATCCTCTTATTGATCTATTCATCTAGTGATTCCCCCTTATACTAGGTCTCCTCCATCAATGAAAGTTCGTAAAGAGCAAGGAGACTTAGCTGAGGTGAAACTCCATTATTGCCCTTGACCTAGTAGTTGCTCTATAAGATCCCCTCCTAGAACCCCTGCTAGTTTGAGCAATAACAAGCTCCAAGCTCACACACTGTGGGGAAGAGTCGACCTTGTTTGGGCTCTAAGCTTTCATTGTGGTGAATTATTTGGCAGAAGGGTTTTGGTCATTCTATCTTTCGAAATTACTCATCCATGCAATTTATCTATAAAAACAATCAAAAATTTATCTAATATTCGACTACAAAGAATTTATTTTGTAAATATTGTACATTTGTAAATATTTGTCAGCTTAATTTCTAACCCTCTTTTATTTTGTAGCACTTTGGGTTTTTTGGGGTTTTGAAATATTTGTTTATATTTGGGGTTTGGAATTCCTTCATTCATTTGTGCAGGTGAATCTTCAAGCTCCCAAGGAAAATCATTGGGGTTTTGAGGCAAATATAGGCCTAGGAAGGCAAGATCTAGCCTCCAATCTTCATCCAAACTCAACATCCAACTAGAAAAGGAAGGTGTTGGCCCTAAGGAAGCAAATTTCGGCATTTTGTATATTTTTGTGTTTGCAAAAGTTCCAAAAATTGTTTAAGGCATAGTTGTCACTTTCTCCAGCCCAGTCGTACCCCCTTTTCCCTCTACACTAACCTTTTTCTCCTTGTTTGGGTGACCCGCAGTCCATTTTGGCCTTGTTCCCTAAGACCAGAGGGACTTAGGACCTTGATCCCCTTGTCGTCAAGCCTTTTTAGGCTCTCAGCTGCCCTTTTTAGGGCCTTTTCCTAAGGTCGTTGGCCCTTTTGGGTCTTAAACCCTAGCCGCTACCCCTTTTCTCCTTGGCTGAAGCCCGAAAAGGATTTTCCTTGCCTTGTTGTTTCCCTTGAGTCGTGGGTCTCCTTTGCCCTTGTCGTGGCCTCTTAGCCCTATTGTTGGCCTTCTCCTAGCCTTAACCTCTTCTTCTAGCCCTCATTTGGCCATTCTCCAGTCATTGATTTGGTTTGCATAAGTGTTTTATCTCTACCAATTTGATTTGTAACGATTTTGGAGCTAACTTAGTGGTTGTAGGTGGGCAAGTTACTTGGAAGAGTCTCTAGTCACCAACAAAGCCAGTAGGCTGAGTGGTTTTACCCTCCAACCTCCTTCTCTCATCACTGTCTTCATTTGTAATTCTGAAGTGTTTTATGACAACAGTGTATTTAGGGCCTAAACACACATAAAACGGGACTAAACCCATTAACAGTTCACTTAAAGCATTAAACACTTATCTTACGGTTAAATACTTTGCATATAAGGGTAATTTCCAGATCTGATATGTTTGCTACAGCCATCTAAAATCATCTACAACAGTGATAAAATCATATAACAGTAGCATAATAAGTAGCTTGCAGTCCTATTTTCTCATTGGTGTATCATTTGCATTGGTTGGGCTTGCATTATTAGGCATATTGTGTCATTTCTTGAAGGTTGTCCTAATAATCAGAGGTCTGATATATACTGAATAAGGTCTGCTATAAGCATAGCAGTGGTGTAAAAAGTGTTAGCAATCATCTAATTTCACTTGCCATTCATTCCTTGTTTCCTTGTGCATCTTGAATAAGTGTTGTCTAGTGAATTTTGGCGTCTTCCTTCCTGTTGCAATCATTGGTCTCTTGACTTCTCTCTTGCATATCATTGCATTCATTGCACATTGCATACATTATTCTTGTATACTCAAAGCATATCACTGTTTGCATTCTCATTAACAAACACAAGTGTTCAAAAGGACTAATTGAATTGCTAAGATTGGCTAATTGTTCTAAAAAATAATATTGTTGATAAATGTTCTCTTTCTTCCATTGGCTAGCATTATTGTGCCATTGAAATATCTCTATTTCTCATTGCTAAAGAATTGGATAATTGGTTACATTGTTTCTTGTAATCATTGCATTTCTTGTGGAAACTCTTTTGTGACAAGTGTAACTAATATTGTGTCCTGCAAGTGAGCATCATATCTAAGTTTATATTCTTGCAAATCAAGTCACTCATAAAACACTTAATTGACAATCATTATTGTAATCTTGAGATGGGCTCTTTTTGTCTCTAATTGGCACATTGGCATTCCATTGTTGTAATCTAAAATGGCCTTAAGTATTTGCTAATTGTGTTTAAAGATCATCATCTAATTTGCATTGTTGAAAGACACATTGTATTTATGGTTATTTCATTAGTGATTGTCTATGTTGACCTTGACATCATTTTGGGCACCATCTATCTTGTTTCATTGAACATTTTTCTTTTGGTGAAGATTTGTCATTTTACATTGTTAAGTACTTCATTGTCGTAAATTGAATATCATTGTAATTCGTCTCCAAGTACTTAAAACATTTAACAACATCACCTTAAGATAGTCACTCTTATTTTGCACTTCCATTTTAGAGCTAGCATTGCACTAATTAATTTACCTCTAAGCATAAGCTTGGTTGATAGAGAAATAGGACCACCTTTCTCACCCAGCTTGCAAAGCCTAGACCCTCTTTTGTGGTTAACACGGTTACCTTGCAGTCATCAAAGCCATAGTCTCTGTAGCGCCGGAGGCATCAAGTGGTTAGAACTCAGGAGGTATTGTTAATATAGCCTTTGTTATCTTCCCCTAGGTTTCTCTCTCACAACCTACACTAGAGACTAGCTTCAAAATAGTTGAGAGAAAGGGTTCACCTAGTTAGGCATCTAATTTAAAATAAAACAAGATCTTTCATTTCACTTAGTTTTAGGTGTTGCATTTCATATAGGATAGTGAAGCATCTTAAAGTAGCAATTGTTCATCCAGTGGCTTGGTAGATAATTCAAATAAAGCAAGTATCTTGACTCCATTTAAGCCACTGGTCTTTCAAAGTAATCTAATCAAATCATTAAACTTGCTAAATTAACCAACTTGTTAGGTCATTAAGTTGTCTCTCCCCATAGCCTATTGTATGGAGACAACAAGAACAAAGAGGGCGGGGATCAGAGTGACAGCCACCGCCCTGATCGTTGTCGCATCTCGCCTGTACAATTTAAGCGACAACAGTACCGAACCCTTGGGGTTGATTTAGGCCATAAAGAGACTTCACCAGTTTGCATGCCTAGTGTTCTTTTCCTACAACCTTGAAACTTTGAGGTTGCATCATGTAGAATTGTTCCTCCAAATCACCATTGAGGAAGGCACTTTTGACATGCATTTGATAGCCCTTCCAAGTAAATTGTGTTGTACTAGCTAAGACAAACTGGATGGTGCTCATCTTTGTTGTAGGAGCAAAGGTTTCCTCATAGTCGATGCCCTCTCTGTGAGAACCATTTAGCCACCAACTTAGCTTTGTATATATCTAGGGTACCATCAGCTTTGTACTTCACTTTATAGACCCATTTGTAGCCAATGGGTTTTCCCTGGTGGAAGAACTGACAGAACCCATGTGTTATTCTTGAGAAGACTATGATGTTCGACTTCTATAGCCTTCTCCCATTCAAGTTTTGCTCTTGCCTCTAAATAAGTCTAGGGCTCATAAACACTCTGAATGTTGGCCATAAGAGTAGAATTGATTGTTCTTATTTTTCCTCCTGCCTCTAGAAGATCTACCCTCGGCCAGCTCATCATCCTGAACATCATCGATAAGCTTTTCCCACCACTAGGGAAAGAGAGTAAAACCATCTACTTCCAAATCAGGTGTAGCAACATGACTTGGGCTACCAAGGATAAAATCATTTGGATGTTAACCCAAATTCTCCTAAGGGAATTCTGGTCATACAAGGACATGCCAAGGAGATTTGACAACTTTAGGTTTAGAATCAAAAGAATCCCTCCCTTCAAGAGGAGTTAAAGCAAGTCTAGCACCCAAATCCTTAGCGTTTAGAGGTTGTTCTTCAGCTAATCTTCAAGACTCAAAATAAGAGAAGAGGTTGAAAGGGCCCTCCATCAAACACAACATCTCAACAGAGTGTGAGACGGTTAGTGTCCACATCAATCAGCCAATAGGCCTTATGACAGTCTTGTAGCCCGTGGACGTCAAAATTTGGCTCTTGGAACCTAATTTGGTCCTTTTGGCAATTGGAGTCCAAACACGTGTAGAACCAAAATTCTTCAAATGGATGATTTTTGGCTTCCTCCCAAACCAAGCTTCCTCTAGGATCATCTTCTTAACAGCCTATGTGGGAGACCGATGCAAAAAGTAAGTTGCAATATAGACTGCTCGAGGCCAGAATTTCTTAGGAACATTTCTATGCTCCAACATAAACCAAGCCATCTCTATGATTATTCGAATTTTCCACTCAACAACACCATTTCAAGGGTGTAACGTGTGGTAATCTGATGCTTAATACCATGTTTAGCACAAAAGTTGGAGAATTCAATGGAACAGAATTCCCCCCCATTATTGATTTAAGAGTTATGATCTGACATCCTAACTATTTTTCAACTAATGCTTTAAATTGCTAAAACTCGTTAAACACTTCTGATTTTGCTTTTAGGAAAAACGTCCACATTTTCCTACTAAAATCATCGACAAACAAAAGAAAATGCATGGCACTGGTGATCAGTGCAATTTTCATTTGTCCACAAACATTTGCATGAACCAGTTACAAGACCTTGGATGCTCTCCAAGCGTCTATGTTTGAGAAAGGAGTTTGATGTTGCTTCCCTACCTAACAAGCTCTGCATACTCCATGACTCTATTTATGACACTACTACTGAATCTTATGTAAACCAACTACCAGACTCTCCTGAGCAAACTTAGGTAGTGTAGATTGAAATGCCCATAACGGTGAGGCCAAAGAAAGTTGATGGTGTTAGAAAATGTAAAATGGCAGCATATTATACTTACTTTCCTTAACCTTGATACTTGCTTGTGAATCTTAGTTGTCTTCTTTGTGTTCTTTAGTTAGATCTTTTCATTAAACAATATCAAGAAATAACAACAACAAAAGAGGACGCAAATATAGGCTCTTAACCAGGGCAAAACCCCTCCAAGCGGAAAACCCAGGAATTCTTTTCCTAGAATCTCCTTCAAATGAGATACAAAGACCCAATCCCTAGACCAAGTCCTCTCCCAGTACCAAGGCATGCCTGCCTCAAGTCATTCCTTGATTCTGCACCAAACTGCTACACCCTGCAACTTCGACCTGCCAGCTACATTATTGCTACTC
This sequence comes from Pinus taeda, assembly GCA_000404065.3. Taxonomy (NCBI): domain Eukaryota; kingdom Viridiplantae; phylum Streptophyta; class Pinopsida; order Pinales; family Pinaceae; genus Pinus; species Pinus taeda. The sequence goes on along the minus strand of APFE030655876.1, from coordinate 13,987 downwards.
AACCTGCAACTTCGACCCTACAATTTTGGCCTTGTATAGCTCTTGAAGAAACACTAACTCAGCTTCCTTTTGGGACCTTCCAAGAGCAAGACAGCTCTTCCTAAGGTTAGCGAGCTATATACAAAGTTTCCTTCCTCCCAGCTACAAGATGTTGCACTTTGTCCTACTGCAACTTGGTCCTGCAACTTCGGCTTCTTCCTACAGCCCAGAAACCTTAGAATTTCGCACATGTGAGAGAGATCGAGCCCAAAGACAAGATATTTAGGCCCCCTATTTTCTAAGTTGTTCTAGACCTTCGTTCTCCTGTTTGCTTCTTCCCAGCTGCATATCGAACTCTTTCTTGATGATCAAACTTGTGTGTGAGGAGAGTCTCCAACTAGCCTTCTCAAGGGGTTGAATTCCCTCCTTTAGGCCGACTTGAGGATCCCAGAGCCGACGTGTACTCTTGGACATTCCAAGACATTCTAGATTCAAAAATAATTCTTTTTACAATTACAAATTGCCTGGAAGGGTCTTATAAACATGATGTTGACTCTTTTGACTCATGACAATAAATCCTAAGACCTAACACCCTAGAAGCATGAATAACATGCTTTTACCTAAAATACCATCAATAATGAGCATGAAACCCATGCTTTAATAATAGTATTTTTTCTTTTCTTTTTCTAGTTTGTTACATAGGATACATATTGAAATCAATACAACAATTATGAATATTGAAACTAGTTACATTTCTCAACAAAGAGATGAACCCTTTGCAGCCATAGCATGCTCCTAAGAATCTCTGGTGTTAACAAGTTAGTATAAGCCATGATCTTCAAGGCCAAAAACCATTGTTGTCTAAGTCTCCTTGTCAACAATGTTGCACTTGTGTGCACTGAAGACGACATCTAACTTCAGAAAATATTGCATAATTTGACTAACAAACAACAAATTGAGCTCCATGCCCAGAGCATAGTATATGTTGAGAAATATGAGATTTCTCCCATCAGATGTAATATGAACATTGCCCTTGCCAACAACGATATACTCTTCTCCACCACCGAAGATCACTAAATCAATGAAGGTTTGATACTCCATGAGCCAATCTCTCCTGTGGGTAAAATGCTAAGGGGCTCCTGAGTCAATGTACCACGCAAAGGATTTGACATGATCTATTAGTAATTTGGCTATAAATGCATAAAAAGTACTCCTCCTACTCAATATGCTCTGCAACATGGGCCTTTTGCTAAGACCCTCCTAAGTTGGACTTCTCATCAGCCAACCGCTTCTTGCAATGTTTCTACATGTGGCCAAGCTTACCACAACAGTGACATGTGATAACCTTCTTGGAACCCTATGTTGGTTTGCCTTGTCCTTTTTGTTGAGAGGACTTTCCTTTGTTATTGCCTTTATCCAACACTTTGGCAATGAATCTCTGTTATGTAGTGAATGTGTCACTGCTACTCCCAAATTGTTGTTTCCATCTATCCTACTACAAAAACTTATTGCATAGGTCAGGAAACTTGAGATTAAATTTTGTAAACATAACGTTGAGAGTCTCAATGAAGTGTTCGTAGGATTGGGTTAAGCTTTTTAGTGTTATGACTACCATATCCTCTTCTTCCATCATGGGACCAATGGCCTCTAGTTGATCATGAATATCCTCTATGTTCGTAAGATGCTCCTACAGAGACATATTTTTGTCCGTCATAATGGAAAACATCATTTTCTTCAAAAAGAATGTTCTACCCTTGTCTGATAGTTCATGGATTTCTTTCAAATGTTTCCACATCTCCACAGTTGTCTTGACAAACGGCACTTGTGGATGCATGTCATCAATGTCTGATAACTTAATGAGCATAACCGCTTCTCAATTGCACTCATCGTGCTTTTCCTGATCTTTTCCCGCCAACGTGGGTCAAGAAGCAGTGCCCATAACAACCTAGTCTAGACACTGGTATTTTAAGATTGTGAGCATACATTGTTTCCATGTGTTGTAATTTTTTCTATTGAACTTCTGATTATTTTCCAATGTTATATTTGTCAACAATGCCATCACATAAAACGAGATCAACAACTTGTTAGCACATATACGAGATCAACAAATTGTTAGCACATATATCAAATATCAAGAAAAAGGAAATAAACCTTTGATCTTTTTAAAAATCAAGCTCAGCAAAGAAAGTTGACATAGGCTAGGAAGGGGCCCAACAAAAAGAGATGCATATTTTTTATAATAATTAAAAAAAAAAAAAAAACAAAAAAAAAACAAAAAACAAAACAAAAAACAAAACAAAAAACAAAAAACAAATTCAATCTATTATATTTCCTTTTCCTCATTCACTATAATGATGATATCATTTACATATATGACTAGAAGGATTATATCATTACCGACTCTTTTGAATAGCAATATCATTACCAATTCTTGTGACATACATAATGGAATCTAAAGGACTCCAATGAAATCCCTATTCATCCAAGTACCTATCAATCTTGATGTATCATGCTCTAGTTCTTCGTTTATAGAACCATTTCTAGTCTGTAGACCAAATACTCCTTCCCTGAAACCTGAAAAACTCCTCCTTTGATACATTACACTTCTTTCTACAAATCTCCATTGAAAAAGGCAATTTTCATGTCAATCTAATGGACCTTCCTACCAAATTGTTGGATGGTGCTCATATTTGTTGTAGAAGCAAAGGTCTCCTCATATTCAATGCTCTCCCACTATGAGAACCCCTTTTCAACCAACCATGCTTTGCACTTGTCAAGTGTACCATCTACCTTATACTTAACCTTATAAACCCATTTGCAACCAATGGATTTCTTCCCTAGTAGAAGAGATATGATATCCCAAGTCTGGTTTTTTATCAGACTCCTATGTCTAAATGCCATGGCCTTTTCCCATTTCGTCCTTCCTTTCACTGCCTCAAAGTGTTATGGCTCATAGATTCCCTATATATTAGCCATCAAAGCAAAGTTAACAATGATTGATTTATATATTCTCTTTCCTCTCTATAATTGTCCCTCAATCATTTCTCCTATCGAAAGATCTCCAATGGTGTCGTGCCACCACTTGGGTCTCTTCATGGGATCTTCCTCAACCAAATCAGTGTTGCCACCATGACTTGGGCAACCTATATCTAGATCAGAAATTACTGGTCTAGGAGACATCTAGATGGAGGAAATGTGATGCAGGAGCATTTTTCAAAGCTTATAAGACCCATATGTCTTATCTCACATTTACTAAAAGGAGTGGGTTCCCTTAATCATTTTATTTATTTTCTTAAGTTTAGTTGAGTTGAGGGGATTTTAATTGTAAATTTATTTATGGAGAATATGTCATGAATGTAGCCCATGGGGCTTTGGATTGACGGTGAATGGGTGCACTGTTAAGTCACTCCTTGTGATAGGTCACTGGTTCAAATCCCCCGTGGGTGCTTACCTACCAATAAAAAAGAATATATCGTGAATGTAGAGATCTTGGAGACAGTTAAGTAATCCTAGGAAGAGTGAGGGTTGAGGGATTTAAATGATTAATTTGGGATTCTATTTGAGAAAAGAGTGGAGCTCGAGAGATACTTTGGGAAAGAGTGAGAGATTGTTGGATCTGAACTAAATTGGTTCATGAATCCGTTTTGGTATAAATTGTGGTCTTTAGAATAATTCGAGAGGTTAGCTAGTGTTTAGAGAGCTAGAGGATAGTAAGAGCAAGAGTGAGGAGTTAGGAAGAGTAGTAGATGGATTTTATGGAAAAGCACTGAAACAGTCGAATGTGACTGGTTTCCTTGTAAATATCTCATAAAAATACCAAAACAATGTGGATTTGTATATATCATGTGTGGGAATTTGTGTTTGTATGTGTCTTAATAACCTTATGGTGCGTTGACTGTGAATTTGAGAAATACTGTGGAATTTTTGTGTTGAATAGCATGAACGATTGACAAAATTTCCTTTATGGGATTAGCATTAATTGTCTCATAAAACCTATGTATAGGCATGTAGAAATCAGGATTTCCCTTTCGAATGGACAGAGGGATCAGCCGGAAGTGAGCGCAATTGGTTTTCACAATAGACAGAGGAATATTGAGAATTATCTTCTATAGTGGAGGATGCATGCTTTTTCTCAATTTTCTAAAAGATTGTAAAGAGATAGTGAAGGGCGAAAGAACAGTGGAGATTAAGTCGCATTGTTGAAAATGGAAGATCGACGGTGTAGAAAGAATTAAAACGACAAAGAACGAGAACCATTGGATCGGCGAGATCAAAGAATAATAACGATGGAAGAGGAATGGCGAAGGAAACATCATAGCCCTCCGATGGGAGGAGATCCATGGTGATCGCGTGGAAACTTGCAAGCAAGTTACCTCGACTAGCGGACCCGAGAAAATCATTAAAACGAGTTTAAAGTCCAAAGGTGATCGGACCATCCATTGAAAGGTGATCGCACCGTCCGTTGAAATTCGATCAAACACATCACGTGCCAACAAGCGCGGACCTTAATTCCGAAAACGAACGCGATAAGGTTTTATACAACGAGATTAAAACCTCGTTGAGATCCGGCCATCTAGACCGTTCGTTGTTTGAATGATCGAGCGGTAATTGCACTCGAATGTGTGCGTGGGTTAACATTTCCGGTGGACCCGATATGTTATGAACTGGGGTTTATCTCCTTTTGGGTTCCAGCCATATGCGTTCAAAGAAGGACCAACGGTGATTGGTCGGGTTTCGTTGTGTTTCCACCAATTAGAATGCTTCCAATATATACGTGGGCTCATAACCCATTGGTCCACGCGCAGAAAATGTAAAGATGCAGCTTTGCTATGTCAAAGCAGCTTTGATGTCATCAAAATGCCTCATAATATGACTAATTGAAAGTAGATTAAGCTCCATACCAATCACATACTAGACATTAAGGAACATCTACACAATCCCTCCAAAGGAAATTTGGATATTTCCTTCACGAACAAATGTATACTCTTTCCCACCATTGAAGATCATTAAATCCTTACATGAACAAGGTGTGTATTCTGTGAACTAGTCCAACATGTACCTAAATTGATGAACCAAGTAGATGATTTAGGCTACTCCACTTATGTGGTAGCCATGAATGCATAAAAGGTTGACTCCTCTTTTATCTACTCTACGACATGAGATTGTTATTGAGGCCCTCCCTGGTTGGTCTTCTAACCAGCATAGATCCATCTTAATTTTGGATCGAACAAGCGCCGAGCGGGATCAAATCCTTTGAGGTGCAAACATTTCCTCAAGTTTTGCACTCAAAAAGAGGTTTGCATATTAAGATATTTGATCCCTCTTGGTGCTTGGTAGATCCAAAGTTAAGATGGATCTATGTTGGTTTATATATAAGAAATACTTTTCGTTTTTTTTACTTTGAGAAAATTTAATTCGCACAGAACTTTTTTATATATAATATCAATTTGCTTAATTTATATATTTGAAATACTAATTATTTTTTACAACAATAAAGTGTACCTCACACCAACGCAATTTTTGTCACACAACATTTTAGTTGTGTAAGAATTCCAATTCCAATTTCATGCAATATTTTACACATAACACAACATTTTAGTTATGTAAGTATTCCAATCTCATACAACATTTTACACATAATAGGAGTTGACATTTTAGTTTTGTAAGCATTCCAATTTCATGTAACATTTCATATAAAATAAGTGATGTATTCGTTTCACATTTTGGCAAAACCCTAATCTAATTGGAATGAGGAATAGGGTGTTGGTAACATTTACAATCTGTTGAGTTTGTTGTGCCAATGTAAAGGAAGGCAGAATTTACAAACAAATAATATCATTTCATTACTATAAATTACAGAATATATGTGCTAAGATATTTTTAAGATGAAACATAATCTCATTTCATTACTATAAATTATAGAATATATGTATTAAGAATTTTTTAAGATGAAACATACCTTAATTGAAGTTTTCAGCAACGAACTAAATGAACCTTATACTCTTTTTGTTTTCTTGATTTGTCCACACTTGATTTCCTTTTGTGATTAACAATATTATCTTATGTGTGTTTTTCGTTAAAAAAATTAATTGAGCAACATATTCAATATTATTCAATATTTTTCATTAATTAGTAGAGATATATTTTTAATTTCTTGTTAATGTAAACATTACATGGCAACATCTCCCTCATATTCTAATTTTTCATTAATTACCCAACATATATTTGTTTTTTTTAACATAACATTATGTGACAATATCTCCCTCATATTCTTTATTTTTCAATAATTAATTAGCCAACATATATTTTTTAAATATTTTAATTTAACACTACGTGACAACATCTCCCTCATATACTGGGTTGTAGAGCGCCTCAGCACAATCAACCAACCTCTTTCTACAATGCTTCTTCATATGGCCTACCTTACCACAATATGATAAGTAATGGTCTTCTGACCCTTGGTATCATCTTCACTGCTACTTTGGCCTTTCTTCTTGGCCCCTTTGAAGTTGTCAACAAAGGCCTACTTAGAACCCTCTATCTCATTACTGCTACCGAACTCTTTCTTCAATCAGTCATGCTATAAGAATTGATTGCAAAGCTCTCCAAACTTCAATTCAACATCCATAGCAGTGATGTTCAACGTCTCAATGAAGTGCTCATAAGAACATCGTAAGCTTTTCAACAAGATTACTGCCATTTTTTCTTCTTCCATCTTCAAACAAATGGCCTTCACCCATTCTCAAATGTCCTTGATCTTGAGTAAGTTCTCTTGTAAGAATGCAACTTCACTCGTCACAAATGAAAAAATATGTTCTTCAAAATGAAGGCTTTACCTATGTATAAAGCCTCATCCAAATTGCTAGTTTATAGATTTGGGGTAGCATCAGATAGGTGTTTTAGTCTCTAAGGTGTCGAAGAGGCTAAGGAACACAACATCTCAAAAACCAAGAAAAAATTTCGAGAGAAATTACTTAGAAACCACTCAGTTAAATTAATTGATCAATAATTAAAAAATGTTTAAGTCTAACTTAGGTAAATTGATTAATTAATGGATATTAATTGAGGAAATTGACTTTTGCTCTAGAGACTTCCAAAAAGTGACATAATGGAGTCAAATTAATCTTAGTCATTGATCACGATTAGATCTTCGTCGTTCATACTCATGCGGGAGATTATAAAAGCAATTCAATGGGATAAAGATAGATACAATTTACATCAAATGAGCAAGGGAGCAAAGCAATGTGAATTACCCAGTGCGCAATATTCAGCAAGGGTGGAATTTGAGCCAAGAAATCATCAAAGAAAGGGTTTCAACAGAAGACAAAGAGAGGATTCCTACAGGAGATTTCCTTAGAGACTTCCAGAGTCAGAGAGGGTCGAATTCATCTACAGGAAGGTCGTACCAGTTGGTACGAATTCTCCAATGCATAGATCTAGGCAGCAGATCGTTTTCCAATTCTCAGTTTCGAAAGGAAGAGCGAGCTTGTCTGGCGCAAGTGCAGGATCACCAAAGGAGAGCAGGAACAGTCATCTCAAGATCTAATCAGCCAGTGTACATTTCCAACAACTAGCGCGCAGAGCAAAAGTGAGTGTGAATTACTAGAGGAGGTCAAGTTGGGTTTTGCAAAGGAAATAGTGTGTTTCTAGGTCGATCTGCCAGTTGGCGTGGTTGAGCGTATTTTTCAGAGCTTTGCCAGTATTTGGCAAGCAAATTATTGTACTCTCTATATTTTTGCTGAAGAATAATAAAATAAACCCTCATCTACTACACCGGTTTTCCCTTCAAGGTTTTTTCAACGACATTTAGTCCAAAATAATTGTGTCATTTTTTAGGAATCTGCATCTATTTCTCAATTCCTTATTTTACTTCCGCAACGTATTTTATTTGTGAAGAATGCACCATTGAGTTATTTGCTATTTGTCATAAACAAATAAACTGTATTCAGTTACGAGAATAATTTCCAAAGAATGCACCATTGAGTTATTTGCTATTTGTCATAAACAAATAAACTGTATTCAGTTACAAGAATAATTTCCAATTGGTGCATTCAAGGAAATTTCACATGGTATCAGAGTGTTATTAATCAGAACATAAAATTAGAGGCGAGAGGAAACGAGATTGTGTAGTTTCAGAGGGAGATCTGAACACTTTGTCAAGATTTGCACAAGCCAAGCCAGGGGTGCGAATTAGAGGTAGGGAATTCAATTTCCAGATCCAATTCAGAAAAACAGTGTGAATTGCCTCAGAGTAGAATTTGTCGGCAATGTGGTTGCCCAAAAGCAATTCCGGTGAGGAGATTAGTTGATTCTCAGAGTAGATCTGGGAGCAGAAGATTTGCAGCAAGGGTTGCAATTCCATATTTGCACAAGGAAGGAAGAGAAAAGCACCCTGAGGAGATTTCAAGAATTTCTCAGAGGGTTTCTAGTTTCTAGGAGGAGATCTGTAATTTCTAGTAGCAAAAGGTCATAGCAAACTTGTCAGTGTGTGCTTCAGGAGCAGCAGAACATGTGCCAAAATTCGGAGGACTTATGAAAGGTAGAGCGAGTTGCCCAGACAGGAGTAGCAAGCACTGCGAGCGTCAAAAAAGGATTTTCAGAGGCAAGAGTAGATATGCACATTTCCATTAGGGAGTGCGAGTGCATAAGGAAGATCGTGCTAGCCCGTAGGAAAGAGTTGGAGATTTCCAAGTTCATTTCTTCGGTATTTTTCAGAGTCAATACCAGATTACCTAGCTAGCAGATCTAAGGTAGTAATTTCATCCCCAGTTGTCGGATCTATTTCCCAGAGGAGGTGTGAATAGCTTCAGAGGTTGAAGAAGGCAGTATATTCACCAATCTATTTTCTGATAGCATTTCTTAGTGAGCAGTACGAATTATAGGATCTAGTGCGAGTTGCGGACAAAGGGGTATCAGTTTGCAGCAAGAGATGAAGTTTGTTTTCTGTAGAGGAGACCTAGGGCTTCCAGATCGATTAGCAAATTGGAGTGATAGAACCAGTTTATTTGAGTATCGAAGATTTTTGCATCTTTTCAGAGATGCTCGTACAAGATTGCCCAAAGAGGTCGTGCGAGTTAGCCAAAAAGCAGATCTAGGCAGCAGATCGACTTTTAGTTGTCAAAGACAATACCAGAGGGAGTTGTCTAGTGCGGGTTGCAAAGTGAATTGTCCCATCTAGGGACAAGCCTCAAAAGGAGATACAGTGGCACTAGATTCAGGAGGAGTATGGGACTCCAATGTGCCAGAGTGGGTAGGGTCCTTGGCAAGAGCAGCAAGAGTTCTAGATCAAATCCAGTTGCAAGATATTCTACCCATGGATCAGTACTTTTGCTACAGGAGCCCAAAATATCAAGGTAGCAGGAAATCTGTGTCAACTGGATGCAGTCAAATACGAGTTAGCCAAAACGCAGATCTGGGCAGCAAATCGACTTCTAGTTGTCGGAGACAAGTGCCAGAGGGAGTTGTTTACTGTGAGTTGCAAAGTGAATTGTCCCATCTAGGTACAAGGCTCGAAACAAGATATAGCGCCACTAGATCCAAGAGGAGTATGAGACTCCAATGTGCCAGAGTGGGCAGGGTCCTTGGCAAAAGCAGCAAGAGTTCTAGATCAAATCCAGTTGCAAGATATTCTTCACATGGATCAGTACTTTTGCTACAGGATCCCACAATATCAAGGTCGCAGGAAATCAATGTCAACAAGATACAACTACAGAACTAGTTGTAGTGACATAGGAAGTGTAAATTGGCCAGTTGTAGAAAGCAAGGCATAGTTCCAGCTAGAGAGGTTTCCAGTTTTCCAAAGGAGGAAGGAGGCCAAGTTAATTCCAGCAGATGAACTCGAGAGAGATACTGTGAATTGACCAGTTAAAGAGAGAAAAGCACAATTCCAGCCAGAGACAGTTAGCCAGTTCATATTGTAGAGGCTACAGATTGTGTATTAGTGCCAAGTGATCCATGTTGAAAAATGTAACTGGGTTCAATCTTCATAATGACATGTAATTATGATCTTTGTAAATGATGAAAAGAAGAGAATAAAATTATTTTTGTAATGCCTTGCATCATGGGTTTCATGAACAAGAGTTTTTATCTAGATGGCTCCCATTGAGAGCCTTAGTATTTATCATAGAGTTAATGTCATGTATGGAGCAGCCCTTCTTGGGCATGTGTCAAATGCATATAAGTTTATAAAGCCCTCCAACAACAAGCACTAGTTCTTCTCATGTCAGTTTCAAGATGAGGCAAAGATCTCATGTCGACTTCAAATTTGAGACACATCCCTTCGTTGAAGACATGTTGGCTTATATATATGGACATACTACTATATATAAGCGTGTAGGGTATCCGCATGGACACAGTGCAGAGTTTGGATCCTTCTGTGATTTTCAGATGATCGATTACAGTCAACAGTACAGATTTTTCTGAGATCTTTGGGTAAGAAAGAACAATGACAAGTACGGATTCAAATAGAAGACTATCGTAATGGGTTCAAATTTCAAAGACATAGTGACAAGCAAGGATATCTATACAGTTCGGATTACAGTCACTTCGGATTGTTGTGAGAGTGTTTCGGTGCTATGGAGGAAGCCTCAGGTCAAGTACCATACGGAAGACCACAGATTCGGTGTTATTACAGTATTGTAAGCCATGTGCCTCTACAGTGTTAAAGGGTCAATGTGATCACAGCAAGAAGGATGGCATTACAATCAGAGGTAATGGATCTATCACAATTCGAAGGATGACCATTACAGAAGTAAGAATATGACAACGAGAAGTTGATGTGGAAACAGTGATAAGGTCTTGATGATAACGATGTCGAAACGAGAGAGGAGTCAAGAAGAAGAGAAGATAGTCAAGAGAACTAGTGTCTTGGTCTTGGATTGGCTAATAGGTCAAGGGTCTTGGTCTTGTTATTCGCCAATTGGAATCTCTATACGAATAATTTGTGCAGGATTTCCCCTCAAAAAGTGAGAGGTTTTGGCTCTGGTTGATAGCCTACATTCTGTGTCTCTTCTCTATTTATGTTCATGCATTGGCTACTATTTGATGAAGGAGGAACACTAATAATCTAAGAAAAAGATCCTAATCTAAAGAAGTAAAAAGCATTCACAAGAAGTCACTAATAGAAGAGAAATCACCTAATGCTAATGTGCTAGATTTCTCAACAATCCGAAGGAAAAGCGAGTAGCTTCAATAAGAAGCAGGAGGCAGAGTTGCTACCGGAAAGGGTTTCCGCAGACAAGATTAATTTTCTCATAGCATAACTATATAGTTTAGTTTGGCATGCAAGCAGGAGTGTGAGTTGTAGAGGAGAGGCTTTGCTGGAAGGAAACGAGATTTCCTAGTTCTCATTCAGGGGAGATCATTGAGATCATTGAACAGTTGTCGAGATAGCAAGGCAGATGCAGTACAATGTAGTGGTAGTGCAAAGGCAGCAATAGTGTGAGATTAGAGTAACAATAGCACAATTTGGTTCAGCTAGAAGGATAACAAATGAATCAAAGTATGTGCATTGTTTGATGGACAGTGTTTGCCAGACTGACTTATGCACATTGATTTCCAATGACAAGGAGTCGAATCATTTGAGATGTGAAGAAAGGAGGTATAACAGATGCCAAACATCAGCAACGTGGAATAGTCCAACTATAGGATGATGATGTCCGCAGACAAGATTGATTTTCTCATAGCATAACTATATAGTTTAGTTTGGCATGCAAGCAGGAGTGTGATTTGTAGAGGAGAGGCTTTGCTGGAAGGAAACGAGATTTCCTAGTTCTCATTCAGGGGAGATCATTGAACAGTTGTAGAGATAGCAAGGCAGATGCAGTACAATGTAGTGGTAGTGCAAAGGCAGCAATAGTGTGAGATTAGAGTAACAATAGCACAATTTGGTTCAGCTAGAAGGATAACAAATTAATCGAAGTATGTGCATTGTTTGATGGGCAGTGTTTGTCAGACTGACTTATGCACATTGATTTCCAATGACAAGGAGTCGAATCATTTGAGATGTGAAGAAAGGAGGTATAACAGATGCCAAACATCAGCAACGTGGAATAGTCCAACTATAGGATGTAATGGAGAGATGACGGAGAGAACATCGTCTTCACTGAGAGGGAGTGTTAGTTTATGGATTTGGGATAGCGTTGGATAGGTGTTTTGGTCTCTAAGGTGTCAGAGAAGTTAAGAAACACAATATCTCCAAAACCCAAAAAAGGTTTAAAAAGAAAACAATTAGAAACCACTCAATTAAATTAATTGATCAATCATTTAAAAATGCCCAAGTATAACTTAGGGAAATTGATTAATTAATGGGTATTAGTTGAGGAAATTGACTTTTGCTCTAGAGACTTCCAGAAAATCACTTGATGGAGTCAAATTAATCTTAGCCATCAATCACCATTAGATCTTCGCCATTGATGCTCTAGCAAGAAATTATAAGAGCAAGTCGATGGGATGGAGATAGATATAGTTTACAAATCATGAGTAAGGGAGCAAGGCATTGTGAATTACCCACTACACAGTGTTCAGCGAGGGTAGAGTTTGAGCCATGAAAGCATCAGTGGAAGGGTTTCAGCAGAAGAGGGAGAAGGATTTTCAGGAGAGATTTCCACAAAGACTTCCAGAGTCAAAGCAAGTGTCAAATTCATTTGCAAGAAGGTCGTACCAGTTGGTATGAATTCTTCAGTGCACAGATCTGGGCAACAAATCATTTTCCAATTGTCAGGAATTAGTTCCGGAAGGAAGAACGAGCTTGTCTAGTGCGAGTGCAGGATCACAAAAGGACTGTAGTATCAATCAGCTCAAGATCCAGTCAGCTTGTGCGCAGAGCAAAAGTGTGAATTATTGGAGGTCGAGTTGGGTTTTGCAAAGGAAACAGTGCTTTCCAGGTCAATCTCCTAGTTGGGGTGGTGGACAAAATTTCTAGAGCTTTGCCGGTGTTTGGCAAGCAAATTATTGTACTCTATATTTTTGCTGAAGAATAATAAAATAAACCCTCATTTGCTACACTGGTTTTCCCTTTAGGGTTTTTCTAAGGACTTGTACTCCAAAATAATTGTGTCAATTTTTATGTGTGTGCATCTATTTCTGAGTTCCTTATTTTACTTCTACAGCGTATTTTATTTGTGAAGAATGCATCAGTGAGTTATTTTCTATTTGCAGAATACACTTTTCTGATTCTCCAAATCATCTTATGACGCAATAAAAAAACATACTTAGCAGATTAAATAGGTTCTGATTACAAAAATCAAGCACATAAATAAACCAAGAAAAATCAAAAGAGTTCTCTGTATTGAGCGAATAGTGAGAAAGAAAAAGCTTTCTTATATAGGTTACAATTGAGTTGAATCAATCCACTTTATGTGTGTGGGATAGACCTAACTACATATTAACGCGAAATAAGACATAAAAAGCATAAATAAATTGAAGTCCAATTAACTTTATTAATGCCAGGTTACTGACAGACTCTCAAAGGAAGGATTGGACATCAATCAATCCTAGATCGTGGTGGATTACAACGAAAGAGACAGTTCCAGTTATTCATCCTACAGACCTTTCAAAGATACACATACACAGGATGACATGGTTCCACAGTGAACAGCTCCTCATGGATACATTCTCAGAAATGCTTTTTCTTTTTGTTATGTTTAATTTTGCTACGTACACAAAATTTGTCCAGTCTTCTCATTACTCCATATGACAGTCTTTTTTGACAAACACTTGAGAACTACAATGTTTCTTATTTTGTAAAATTTTGATACTCTATAGTTACCACTAAACATTTGAAAATTTCAAACATAAACACAGTGAGTGTGTCTACAAAATGTAATTTTTATCATTTCCAATGAATGAAAATTAGGGCTTTTTTCCCAAATAATTAAAACAAAAAACAAAAACAAAAAAACTTTATTAATGCCCAAGTCTAGTACCTAATTCACCATTATTAAGCTAATATTTACTTTAATACATAAAAGGAGAGCTTGCCATTTCAACACAAAAGAGGTGTAATTGG
>APFE030655873.1:191270-244379 GCA_000404065.3 Pinus taeda | reverse complement strand
AAGCACTCTTAGCTATGGAGCCATCCATGCCCATGCATACTTATATGATGCATGGATCTGATCCACAACCTTATAAAGAAGCAGATGGGCATCCTGAATGGGAAGCCGCCATGGATGAGGAATATAACTCTCTCATTGGGAACCAGACTTGGGATTTGGTTCCGCTACCAACAGACGGGATGTACGTGACTGTCGGAAGCCTCTCGGGAGGTTCACTCAGATCTATTTCTAATTTTGTTGCTATGGGAACGAACCTTGTTGGTAGAGACATGGGGTTTGAGAACACAGCAGGTCCAGGCAATGGGCAAGCCATTGCTCTTCTGGTAGCATCGGATCACTCGGCCCTGTATCGCTGTAGCATCCGAGGTTACCAGGACACGCTATACGCCTTTACCCAACGCCAATTTTATAAAGAATGGGACATCTACGGCAGCGTGGACTTCATCTTCGGCAATGCAATTGCAGTGTTCCAGAGCTGCAACATAGTGGCGCTTAAGGGAAACGGTGACATGAGTTTTATCACGGCACAAGGCAAAATGGATCCCAATCAGATGACTGGCTTCTCCATCCACAACTGCAAAGTGACCACGGGGGACAAAATTCTGGTTCCCACTTATCTTGGACGGCCGTGGATGCAGTATTCTCGAACGGTGTTCATGCAATCATACTTGGACAAAAGCATTGCTCCCGCGGGTTGGGACAATTGGTCCGGAAACTTTGCACTGCATACGCTCTATTATGGAGAATATATGAACTCTGGCCCCGGTTCCACAACTGGGAATCGCGTTAAATGGCCGAGACATCATGTCATCACTTTCGCTATCCTTACTGGAACAACAGCCAGAGTTACGTGCTCACCAAGGGCTGGAGCCAATCTACGTCAAGGAAAAACGCCTCCAAGCCGGCGACATCGTTACCTTCGAGCAGAGCACCAGTTCGCGCCACCTCTTCATTCCCTTTCGCCGTCGCCCCTGCAGTTTCCTGGCTCCTCGCCCAGCCGCCGGTTCCCAACCGCTGTCCGCAGTCCGTTGACCCTTTCGCCGTTGCCGCGTATTCGCACTGGGCGCAGCTTTTTTTTTACGCGGCGCAGCCGGTAATCAACGCTGTTGCCCAGCGTTCGATTCCGGGCCACGCCAGCCACGATTTTCTATACTTTCGCATTATATTTTTGAGGGGGGTTTTCTTCCCACTGGGTTTTCCCTTTTTCCTCTTTTTTTATGCATTGTATATGGGTACCTAAAATGGCCGTGTTGCCGGGACTCATTCATTTTTCATCACACTCACCTAAGTTATGCTTAAGGGGGGGTGTTGGTGTACATGCACTTAGACTAGCTGTCTTGGTGTACATGCAGTTAGATTAGCTCCAGTTAACTTATTGCTTGAGTTAGCTTTAGTGATTGCATGTACAAGCTTTAGTTAGCTTTAGTTATTGCATGCACAACTAAGCTTAACTTAGTTTCTTTTATCTATATATTCTAAACCAATATGGTAGAATCAATGGATTTCATTCTTTTCTCAATTCTTGCTTGCTTCTCTCCTTCTCTTGCAAGCTTGTTTATTGTTTTGCAAATCTAGATCACTGTTTCTCAAAATCTTACACATACCAAATACCCACATACCATTTCTTAACATTGTTGTTGGTGAGATTGAAGAATCCCACTTTGAAAACACCATTCTTAGAAATTCTGGTCTGGCTACCAGTCAGAGAGGCGCCTAACACTATACTATCAAAAGATATATCAGCTGCATCCCCTGGCGTTACCAGAAGCAGAAGCAGCAGCAGGGGGGAAACAAAAACAAGTGAAAATCTGGGACAATTGCCCTTTCATCCAATTTCGGCACCTCATTCTAAAATCCTTCAGCCGCTCTGCCGCTACACCACACTCTGAATGTCTTTATTACATGTTTATTCGGGTTTCCCAGACTCTGAATATTTGTTCAACTACAATAGTAAGTCAATACCTAATACTTAGACTAATCATGCATTGACAGGGACCAATCATGCAATGCGTGTAATACCAGTAAGCGTCTCGAAACCCAGAATCATTTGGGGCTTAGTGCATGGCAATTAACATCCTTCACATGGCATGGTCATACAATGGCGTGAGGAATTTGCCGGCCTTTCCTGCCGCTTCCAACGATCGTAGGAACGAGCCCCTAGATACCATCGCCATCCACCTTTGATATTGATTGTCAGCGCCACCTATCGGGGCACATTTAAGATATATAATGTATGCATACTATGTACGCACATTTGAATTTTAAATTTGAATTATAAAACACTCTTAAACAAAAATTCGAAATTTGAATTTGGAATGAATTTAATATATGGAGTTTCAGGTTTGTGAGCGCACACATTAACTTTATGGGTATCAAGCAACCTAAACAGTGGCGAGCATTGTTAATGGAATAAGCACTTATGGCAGAGTTAACGTTGTTTCTCCGTTTGGCGTGGCCATGGCCCTTGCAGTCAACCACATGAAACAAGGCAATGCTTCTGCTGTTTCAGAAGATGATAAGACCGCCATGGAGACCGCCTGCAACAGTGTTGCCAATTTACAGGGAACATCTCTCAAAGCAGAGGATGTTGCGGTGGCAGGGCTGTACTTGGCCAGCAATGAGGCTAAATATGTTAGCGGGCATAATCTTGTTGTGGATGGCGGAATCACTGTTGTTTACCGATGAGGGTTCCTAATGCTATTTCTCAATCAAACAATAATCATGTTATAATTCACAAATAACATCAACTTGAAACAATTTTATCTTTAAGTTTTCAGGGCAATGTCACAAATAAGATAAGTGATATCATCTTATTTGTAATTTTCTTTCATACCGGAATAAACATCTGGAAAGATTATCACAATTGTTTATGGTTACCCAGAAGGTTGAACGGAGTCGAGTTTTGAATCCTCAAACTAATCCCAGTTTTAATGGTAGCCAACCTTGATAAAAATGGGTTTTCTAAAATATGAAGTCCTTTATATTTACATTTATGGTTTCGCCATTTCCTTGGCATTTGTAGGTTATAAGGAAGACCATTACCATTTTAATTTCTCTTTTCCTCCGTTCAGTTATAATACTCTTTTTAATTATTAATTATCCATTTTTTTAATTATCTGTTTCATTTTTTAATCGGAATGAATTGTTTTTTATTTTCAATTGTCTTGTTAGTGGATAATATATATAGTTTTAATTTTTTCTTCTAGTATGGATGGTTGGGGTATGAAATTTAAAGGATGTATATTATTTATAGTTTTGGTTTTATTTATGATAAATTATATATGGTTTTCTTATTTAATTACATTTATTTTTATAGTGTAGCGATAAGATTGAAGAGCTACTTCCCCATATGAGTGCCCTCACCACCATCCTAAGGAGGGAGTATGAAAGTGGTTTTTAAAGACAATAGGGAGGAAGGCGAAAATCGATTAAATTACATATTAAGATTTAATTTTATGTTTCAAGTAGGGCTTGGTTGACTTTTAATGGTTATTTTAATTAAGGTTTAAGGGATTTTCTTATAACTTAGAAATACAAGAGATATTTATCACCTAGTTAAAATGCAAGAAAAAACAAAGTAAAAGAGAGGAGATAAAAGGAACATGTTTAGATGAAACAAGTGCATGAACAAATTCATGAAACTAGTAAGACTCCTTGATCCTTGGATGCTGCGGGTGTGTGAGCCATTCATTAGGATGGAATAAAACAGGGTTTCGATAAGGGATCAAATCCATTTAATCCAGGTTGTCGAAAAACCAAAAGCATCCAATATGTTGAGCAAGTAATTCCAATTGAGGTGATCATAAGCTTTCGATAAATCAAGTTTAATGATCATACCTAGTCATCGAGACCTCTGCAGTAAGTGGAAAACTTCATGAGCTCTGATGGTTGCATCCATGATTTGTTGTCCTTCGACAAAACCTAATTGCTTAGGGCCAATAATGTTCTTTAACAAGGGTTTTAACCTATGAACCATCACCCCTGAAATGATTTTGTAGATCACATTGCAAAGAGTGAAGGGTTTGAAGCTATTGGGATCAACCGCCTCTCCTTTTTTGGGAGTCAAGGTGAGAAATGTGGCATTGAGCCCTAATCAAATAGTTGTGTTCTCTTGGGACTCCTCCACTAGCACATGAATTTCGGTACCCAGCAAATGCCATCGAGATTTAAAGAACTCCAAGGTAAAACCATTAGGGCCCAGAGCTTTGTTGGTGAGGAGAGCTTTAGTGACTTCTTCCACTCGTGCATAGGATACTTCCCTCATTAGTGCCTTGTTCTAGTCTTTGTTTATTAGTCGATGGATGAATTGTTTGATCTGGGAAATCGCCTCCTCCTATAATATATCCAACTCAGAGAGAAGGTTTTGGTTGTAAGGGATTAGTTCATCCACGATCTCCTCATGCTGGAGAAACCTTCTTCTATTAGAGCTTGTTAAGGAAAAAATTATGTTGCCATTTCTATGTTGTAGTATTGATTTGTGGAGGAATTTAGTGTTGCATTCCTCCCGAAGCCACTGAGCCCTTGACGTTTGCTTCCACAATATTTCTTCTTGCTTGCGACATTGTTCTAGTTCCTAGAGAATGTGTCCCTTTTCTTCGATTAACTACTCAAATCTCCCTTCCTAGATGATATGTTGTTGAATCTATTGCGTTAATCCCTCAATGTGCTTCTTCTCCTTTCAATGTTAACAAAATTCCTCTGGTTCCATTCCTTGATTAGTTTCTTAAGCTCTATTGTAGCAGCTACAACCACCCTCCAAAATTTTGGCCTGCACCCAATTTCGGAGCCTCCCTTGAGAATTCCACTTGATGACTACACACACTCGGGTTCACTCTGTGAGCTCGCATGAGTCTTTGCATTCGCTTTGCTTATTCATTTCACCAAGTCTTGCATATTGATGTCAAATTCATGCTTGCGCCCATGTTCTGGTTATGCTCAAAATCTTCGCTTTGTGTGTACTTGTTGTGTTCACTATGAAAACATCTGTCACATTCACTGTCACGCAAACACCGTCATGATCGACCAATGATCAATCACAAGTGTCGTGCTTTTCGCCTACACCTTCGATCAGTCATGTTGTACATGTGTATGGATGGTTTGAGTCATTTAGTCATGCAAGTGTGTTGCAAGATCACATATGCATCCTTCACTTGTACACACATGTAGTCATTTTATTGAAGTTTTGACGATCGAATTCCCCTCTGATAGCAGGACCATCACCCCGCCATCGACTCAATCGACTTTCACCTAGAACAATGTAGGAACACCAAACAAGTCATTTCAAGTTGCGCTTCCCGCAAGAAAATTAATCAGTCTCCATGCTGGTCAACCTGAGAGTTTAACCCGACAGCCACCCCGATATTGACCCCCTGAAAAATTGCGTAGAGGCTGCAAGCATTGCCTGCTCTGCTGATTGAGAAAATTGTGCAAAAGGTTGGAGAGACATCGAGTTCCCATCCCTGTCTCTCTCAGGAAATTGTGCAATTTTTGTAGCCAACCCTCCCAATAGTCGACCGGTTGTTCATCCAAAAAATTGCGCAATTTTCATGAGCAGACCCTCTACTGCCCAGCAGTCCTTGCGTAGAGATGATCAACAGGTTGACCTCCTAGTATTATTTCCATTTCTCTCGCCAACAGTGCCCAATAGCAGACTGCGAGTTCCCTATAGGAATTGCACAGTTTTTGATGTTAGTGACCCTGCAGCCAGTTGCTAGTTCCCTCTAGGAATTGCGCATTTTTTGCTGCCAATGACCCTGTAGCCAGTTGCCAGTTCCCTCCAAGAACTACATAGTTTTGGCTGCTAAGCTCCCGACCAGTTCCTCCAAAAAATTGCACAATTTCTGTCTTCCAAGCCTCCCTACAACTCGACCTATTCCTCCAAAACTTCGTGTAGTTTTTGCTGTCAAGCCTCGCTGCCCGCTTCTTCTAGAAACTGCACAAATTTGGCTTGCCCAGCCTTCCTGCAACCCGAATTGTTCCCCTAAAAAACTACACAGTTTTGTCCTCTAGTTGGGCCAGACCTCACGGACAATCACTATCGATCCGAATTGCCCATCTCCATCACCTAGCAACTCTTACACAATTTTCATCAGTAGTGTTCGTTACCTCCATCCCACCTCACAACCTTGTTGCCTCTCCCAGTCACCTGCATCCAAAATGATCATATATCATGGTAGACTAGGAGGAATTTGGACTTGATGCCATATCGTCACGAGTGACTGCAGGAACAAGTACATAAACAAACATGGCGTGACAACGAACAGGATGAACGAAGGGGAGCACATGCAAAAGGACAGGTTCACCAATAAATGAACAAATGATGCATGCAAAGAGATGTGCTCGCGAATGGATGATCATGCAAAGATGTGTTTATAGACAAACGAATGAGCAAACTTGCAAGATGTGCTCATGACAGACAAATGAATGAACATGCATCTTTCACGAACACACAAACCTGTCAAGATTTCCAACATACAAGCAAGGAGCAACATGCAAAAGAGACATCAATCGAACCAACGACCATCAAGGACTCCACACACTTTGCCATAAGGAGGTGAAGCTGTGACACACCACGAGGACATCCATCACCTAGCAGTACTACAAATTGACATGCACACCAACAACAACACGAATGTACTAGCACTGTTATGTCGAGCATGTCATGAGTCATGTCGTCCACATCTCTACTGTGGGCCATACTATCTATCAATGTAACATAATGTGGAAGTCCAAGAGACCCACTTGTTGTACAAAGAGTAATGTAAAGTCGAAAACTCATGGAAGTCAAACAATCATGAGGGTATTTGAACAACCACAAGGGTTAGTTTCACCCTTAGCTATAAATACCCCCTCATTTATACAATGAGGAACCCTTTAGCACACAAAAAGAGTTCAATAGGCGCTTTCGACTACCATTTTTGTTGGATCCATCTAAGGATCACTTGTTATTTGGGAAATATGCCCATGAATTTACAAATAATTACGTAGTATTGCATGAACTAACGCGATTTTTCCAGGAGGGTTTTAGGGATTATCACTTGAGGATTTGATTATTCCTTCAATAAGTGTTGACCATGAAGTCTGGACTACCATTGGGCACCCAAAGTAGGTGCATCCTATTGCATGTTCTGGCCCTATGATCCAGTTTCACCATCCTTGGTAGTAGGGTGACAAGAGCCCTAAAGAACATTCTTAAAGGAGGGTGTAGGCTCCCCTAGAGGGACCTGACATGTGGGCAATGCTCGTGGAGGTGAGTTCAACCTGTCTCTGGCTACGATAGTGAGTATATGGTGTACCTATGGATTCAGAAATTATGCAGAAGCTCAAAGCCTCCAAGCCCTCGATGCTTACTCTACCTCTTTTTCTTTACTAATTAGGTTTTGAAACATTAAATGAATTTAGAATTTTAAATATTTTTTTAAGTAGAAAATTTTTATAATATTGAAAGTTATTTATTTTTATATTTTTTAAAGTAAAGAAAGTTTCTAATATCCAAATTTATTGACTTGATTTCAAAAAATTGGCTTTATTTTATTGATATAATTTCAAATTTTAATAATTTAAAAAAAAATATTAAAAAAATTTAATACTTTGAAAATATTTTTTTGTAAAATGTTAAACTTTCATTTCTATTACATGTTTCCCGGTTTTAGATTATTGAATTGATTTCTTATCTTTAAGGAAAATAATCTCATAACCAATCAAAGATAGTTTTAAGTTATAACCATGACCAAAAGGTGGTTTCATTTTAAATAGTATCTAAAAGAAAGCTAATGGTTTGTGTGACATCAAAGGTACCTTCAATGGAATCATGTGTTTCCACTTGAATATAGCCTTGGTCCCATACGTGACCTCATGTTGTGATTTAACTTCTTCACTAAAAATTCAAATAGTGGTCTATGTATTCACTATGATTAGTTTTAATTTTTTTACAACTTATTTGGTGTGCTCTTGAAAATTCTCTAAATAATATCTTAAGCGTGTTGGGTTTATTAGATTTCGATCCTTATCAATTATATCAAATATTAAATATTATATTGGGTTAAAAATGCAAGAAAGACTATATGAAAAAAAATGTTATTAAAAAAAGAAGAAGTATTGTTGTAATAAAAAATTAGTTGAAATAAATTCTATTTGTTTTAATAAATATTGCAGGGTTAAAAATTATATGTTATCTTCCTAGATATCACAAGTTCAAATTTAAGGGGTAATATAGGTCCACCTATATATATATATAAAGTAGCCTATTAAGTTAAGAGGATGTCAAGTTATTCCTCAAACAAAGAAATCTTATATATCAATATGGCATCTACCTAAGCCATATTTCTAAATGTTGTTGTTGTTGCTGGAATTATCGGAGTGGAGAAATTATTTTGGACCTAAGAGGATTAGAAGAATTAAGATACTCATGGATTTTGGGAAGATCATATGTTGTGTATCAAGGAATCAAGTAGGAAAATGCATTAAATCACCAAACACTAATAACCATTGGAGACTCTTCCTTTATCATTAGAAATCAGCAATTCTAAACTCTCTCAAGTGATGAGAGATTGATTGTTTTTTCAAGAGAATCAGTATGGCCCTAAAAAAACTCTTGGAAACCAAAGTGTTTCAAGTTCTTTACCAAAACAATAAAAGAGTTGACCTGCTAAAAATATAGGCAATACAACACAAAGATGGAACTACATTAACCAATGGAAATTATTCATTTTCCTTCATACCCTGATTATGGTTGAACCTTAGATATCGAAGGTACAAACTATGACACATATGATAATTTGTTCACGTGGATTGAATGCAATTTTAGTTTCCACCCATAATTTGTTCATGTGGATTGAATGCAATTTTAATTCTCACCCATGTTCATTATTTCTCCATATCTCCACCTCATCATAATAGTACTCTCCCCTTCTTGGCATAATTAGTACACATATTCTTGGAGATTGATATGAACTATATCAATAGAATGACACCGTTGCTACTAAGCATGGCATGCTCCAAACTTAATTCATTTGAGACTATTAGTATCATGGTAGTTTTTATCCTTTTGTTCGGATTTCACCATATATTGGATGTCTTCTCATCTATTATGTTGTTTTCTTTTGGCCCTTTCACCAACAATAGAGTTTTTTTCCTCTTCCTCTTTGTATTTTCTCATAATTTTGTCAGCCAATTCCTGACAAGTTCAGTTCATTACATTCAATTCTTAGCATTTAGATTAAATGAAACAATATTCCTCCTTCACAATGGCATAACCTATCAAGAGAAATGCACGATACAATCCTCAAGGCCAAATTGAGGAAATTGAAGGATTGAATAAGA
Source organism: Pinus taeda (assembly GCA_000404065.3). Classification (NCBI taxonomy): domain Eukaryota; kingdom Viridiplantae; phylum Streptophyta; class Pinopsida; order Pinales; family Pinaceae; genus Pinus; species Pinus taeda. Next base: position 235,058 of record APFE030655873.1, on the reverse strand, counting down.
CATATGGCATATACAAATACAACATGCACAATTAGCCTCCAACTAGACCTCTACTATGGAGATTCTTATGACTCAAAGACATCAAATTCAAATAATCGAGGATCAATTGAAGGCTCTTAGGTCTCAAATCTAAGATTTAAAATTAAAAGGATAATAATCTCTTCCTCAAGGCTTCTCAAGAAATTCCCAACCCCTCTTCTCCAACATTGGATGTAAATGTCCCTCTTTAGCTAGAATCTACTACATGTTGGGTCACTAATTATCCTAATTAATATGTATGCAGGTTAAACTTGTATAATTTTGGATGTATTTTATCTAATACACATAGTGAAACACAAGGAAGATGAGTCTTCCATGTTGCAACTATATAAAATATGGACTTTTAATTCTTCTAGATACACAAAGTCAACGGGTAATTTTCATGCAATTCTAGTACTTTGTTGTGCCTTGGCTGAAGATTTATGCTAATACAAACTTCCTAGCTATAGTTTAAAAATGAAAGAAAAAGAAGCTAATTATCTATACATAAATAAAATAAAATAGATAACAAATTGAAAATGAAGATAAAAAAAAATCATTTATATAGATAAAGTATTCACTAAACCCTTATCATATTCATTTTAAGATGCAAACTTTATAATAGATCATTAAATTTAACATGGTGGTGGTGTTGCCATTATATTTTTTTTATAAGAATATATGTATTAATCTTACCGTTTCTAGAATTCTAATTTAATTTGATGCAAGAGCATCTAGCTGACAGGGCAAAGACAAAAGTGAGGGAATATGGTTTCTGAAGAGGACAGAGAGATTGATTCATTTAGTGGGAAACATACTTGTTTTTTTTTTCTTTCCTTTACTTTTATCAAGTTACTTAAAGATTACTGTAATAAGTTGTAATTAGGAGTAGTAATAATTAGATTAGAGTCATTGTTTTCAAACAGTTAAGTTACTGTTGTAAAAAGGCATGAAAAGAAAATGTACTAGAAATCAGACAAAGTTCCATATGGAAAATAACTGCTGTAACTAATTGAACAAACTGAACAAACTAACAGCAGTTAGAGCAGTTTGTAACAGTGCTATTAAATAGTGAAACAAAGCACAATACGGGGGTTCGGACGGAGAGAGAAGTATTGAAAAAAAATATACAAATTTTCTGTGCACATATCCTCATAGCGTCCTATTCATTTCTGAAGTATTTTTATATTGAATTACTGTGTGAATATCATAAATGCATGGTCACAGAATTTAAATCAAAAAGGGAGACATTCGAATGCAGAGTTCGTTAAATTCGGAGAAGGAGTAACAGTGCTCATCTACAGGCAACACCAACAGAGTAACCAAACACGTAACCAGGAACCGTCCATACAATTTTCTATATACGAAAAATTAGAGTTTGCCATTACAGTGAAGAGAACAACCACAATAAAACCCAGGTATGCGAATTTTAAAAGCATAACCAAAAAAAAAAAAAATTCCAAATAGTTCATATACAATCATCACAAGTTATTGTCCATTTACATTTTGTGTTCAAAAACTTAAGAACGAACGAGTTCACGGATTTGGGAACTGTAATCATTATCAACATAAATTGAAACCCCATAAATTCCCAAACCCACTCCTACGACTCGGCAGAGAAGCTGTACCACAACAAAACCAAACATAAACAGTGGCTCGAGGCCAACAACCAAACCAAACCATACACCGAAAGACTCAGGCAAACAAACTACAGGTAAATAGAATAATGCTACCCGGACTTCCCTCGGAATAGTCGGAGGTCCAAGCACCGAAACCCTCGGTCGCTACACCTACAAGAGAAACCAAAGGACGAGAGTTAAATTACAGTGGAAGGAAAATATAGGAAATTAAAACAAATTTTATTTTGAACAAGCAAAAACTACATTGGGTTCCGCTTACCTACCAGAGGAGCCATGACCACTGCAACCTTAGATTGTCTTCCTACTCACAAGGAGCCAAAGATGTTAGAACCAGAAAGAGGAACAGGTAAAACGAAATAGCAGAGAAGGAAAGCTTACCAGTCACGTTGGCAGAGAAATCGACGAAGAAAACCACCATTAGTTTGCTGAGACCGTGCATGAGCCAAATCAGTGTTGTAGAACGAGACTGAGAACCACATTCTTATAAACCAACACACAGAGGTAACAATAGTGAAAACCCAGGTAACAAATCAAGCAGAGGACGCACAGAGGCAGAGACCTGTAAAAAATCAACGATAGAAAACTCAGGAACAGTCTAGCCACAAGTAAAGAAACAAACCTTACCAGGTTTCCACAGTTCCACAAACGACCGAGACACTTCCACAACAGATTCCGAACAAATGGAGCCGTGAAGACAGCCGCGAGCATGCAGCTCAATAGACTCAGAGCAACAAAAACCTGGACCAGCTAAAAGAACCCATATCGAAACTTGCAAACTACCAACTCGTATCACAGAGAACTAGGAGGACGAGCTTCAAACAAATACGAAGCATAACAAAAGAAAATTACAGTGAAATCGCCAAGTCGCCGAGAGCTCGCATAAGGAGGAACCAAAGGTAATACAAAACCAAATGAATGCAAGGGTGGCGAAAACCCTATACCAAGGCGGGTTTTAGAATTCCAATACGGTACAGGTGTCCGCTCCACATACAACCAATGTACCATACCGTAAAACCTATTAATTGAGCCCAGATTGAAAATAAAGTTATATCTATCCAAAATCCGGAGAACATAAATATCAACTGACGGTACAACACCAAGTGGAAAGGAGCAATGGCGAGACCACGTGGGTTAGCCTCATCAAGTGGTATCAGAGTAGGAAATAAAAACAAAATGGAAGTTCAAAGAGGGGGACGTGGAAGAGGTGTGCGCAGAGGAGTAGATGAGGGATTGAGAGAAGAGTTGAGAGTCCTTACTGCTCGCTTAAAAGCAGTAGAGGCAGGAAGGATAAGAGACCCAGAACTTGGGGATGATAGTGAGGAAGAAGCATCAACTGCTATGGAAGGATCAGAGGAAGACGCCCCAGAGATAAAACTGTTGAGATCAGTACTATTAGCCAGCAGCAAACCCAAACCTAAGATCCCTAACTATGATGGCAGTCTATCTGCAGATGTTCTGCTGGATTGGGTAAGTGAGTTAGATAAGTATTTTGAAAATGAAGAGATTAGTGAAGATAAAAGAGTTAGATTTGCTGCAACCAAGTTAAAAGGACACGCTGCTTTATGGTGGGATAGTGTCCAAGCGAACAGGAAGAGGATGAACAAGCTACCGATAAAGAAGTGGCCAAGAATGGTGGCAAAACTGAAGGGCAGGTTTTTGCCTAAAGAATTTTTGGTCGAACTTTATCGACGAGTGCAGAATCTAAGGCAGAAAGGTATGACTGTAAAGGAATACACATAGGAGTTTTATTGTGTAAATTTGCGGGCTAGTTATACTGATGATACTCCAGAGAAGACAGCGAGATATGTGAATGGCTTGAGGATGGAAATACTGGATGAGATCAGTATTCTCTCTCCACGAAATATAGAAGAAGCCTTTCAAAGTGCTGTAAAGGCTGAAGGAAAAATTAACAAGAAACATAACAATAGGAGAGGACGAGGACAGTCCTACAACAGAGGAAGAACTGCTACTAATAGCAAGGAAGGCAACAGCTCCAGAGCTTCAGGGACAACAGAGAAGGGAGATAGCACTAGAGGAGGTCGGCCATATCAGCGGGGAAGAGGAAATGGTCGCGAAAGAGGGACTAATGTCTAGTGCTACAGGTGCCATAAGTGGGGGCATAGATCCTTCGAATGCCCGGAAGTCGAGCATGCTGGCCAGAGGGGAGCATTTGTTGCGCAACCTGAGGACGCTGAAGCACAGCCCCGAGAAGTAGAAAATGTGGCAGAAACAGAAGAGGCATTAGTTTTAAACAAAGTGTTGTTGAAGCCAGCAAAGGAGATGGCTGAGCAGAACCAACGGAAGGCACTGTTCCGAACAGTTTGCAAATCACATGGGAAGTGTTGTAAATTAATCATAGACAATGGGAGTACAGATAACTTAGTTGCCACTGAGATGGTGGAAAAATTGGGATTAAAGCGGCTTAAACATCCCACACCTTACAAGGTGTCGTGGCTATAGAAAGGCCACCAATTATTAGTTGATGAACAATGTGAGGTTGAATTTCACATTGGCAAATACCAAGACAAAGTTGTCTGTGATATTATGCCAATGGACGTATGCCATATGCTGCTATGGAGACCATGGCAGTATGACCGGAAGGTGACACATGATGGGAAAATGAATTGTTACAAATTTGTGAAAGATGGAGTCAAACATACGCTTGTACCCATCAAGGAGGAGGATGCAGCAGAATCAACTGGAACAAAAGCATTGTTAATAGGAGGAAAACAGTTTTTTAGGCAGATTGAAGAAAACGAGGTGAATTATGCAGTTGTAAGGAGGACAAAAGCAATATCATTGAACACAGAAAAGTCAGAGTTGCCTACAGAGATTCAAGAGCTGTTGGAAGAATTTAAGGACATTGTGGTCGACGATTTACCAGATAAGTTGCCTCCTAGAAGGAGCATTAGCCATCATATCGATTTCATACCTAGAGCAAGTCTATCGAACAAGGCAGCATATAGAATGAGCCCGAAAGATAATGAAGAGATTCGTAAACAGGTGCAAGAGTTGCTGGATAAGGGATTGATCAGAGGAAGTTTGAGCCCTTGTGCGGTACCAATAGTACTCGTACCTAAGAAGGGAGGAGAATGGCGGATGTGTACGGATTCACGAGCCATCAATAAAATAACTATTCGGTATAGATTTCCCCTACCCAGAATGGATGACATGATGGATTGTCTCAGTGGAGTAGCCTACTTTACGAAGATTGATCTGAAGAGTGGATATCATCAGATTAGGATCAGAGAGGGAGATGAATGGAAAACAGCCTTCAAAACCAATGAAGGGCTGTACGAGTGGCTAGTCATGTCGTTTGGTTTGAGCAACGCTCCTAGTACTTTTATGAGGTTGATGAATGAAATGCTAAAAGAATTTATTGGGAAGCTTGTGATAGTTTATCTTGACGATATTTTAATTTTCAGCAAAACGAAGGGAGAACACCTTCAGCATGTTCGAATAATGCTAGAGAAATTACAGCAGAACAAACTGCTGATAAACTTAAAAAAATGTACTTTCCTGCAGAAGGAACTGGTTTATTTGGGGTTGTAGTTGCAGAAAATGAATTGAAGATGGATCTAGAAAAGATCACAACAATCATCAACTAGCCATCACCCAAGAGCTTGTTTGAGGTACATAGCTTTCACGGATTGGCAAGTTTTTATTGGAAGTTTATTAGAAATTTCAGCGAAATCTGTGCACAAATGCTAGACACCATCAAGAAGGCCAGTCAGCCTTTTTTGTTGGACCAGTGCAGCAGAGGACAACTTTCAGCTTTTGAAACGGAAGATTACAGAGAGACCAATCTTGAGACTACCCGACTTCAACAAACTTTTTCAGGTTCGATGTGACGCAAGTGGGACAACTATTGGTGCTGTGCTCAGTCAGGAAGATAGACCAGTGGCATTCTTTAGTGAGAAATTAAATGAAAGCAGGCAAAAATACTCCTCGTATGATAAGGAATTTTATGCCGTGGTCCAAGCTTTAAAGCATTGGAGACACTACCTGCAGGGCAATGAGTTTGTATTATTTTCTGATAATTCAACGTTACAATATGTAATGCAACAGCACAAGTTGAACCATAAGCACACCAAATGGGTAGACTACTTGCAAAGTTTCACCTTCATGCTAAAGCACATTAGCGGGCAAGCCAATAAAGTGGTAGATGCCTTGAGCAGAAGGGCTTTGCTCTTACAGGAAATCAGAATACAGGTGATGGGATTCGAACATCTAAAGGATTTGTACCAGACTGACACAGACTTCAAAGAAGCCTTTGAAGCATGCCAAAGTCCCGTGTTGAGGAATACAAGTCCATGGTTGGACTACAATTTGCAGGAAGGACTATTGTTCAGAGGTGGACAGTTATGTATCTCGGACTGTTCGATAAGAGAAAATATTGTACGGGAGAAACATAGTGGTGGTCTAGCCGGTCATTTTGGCATAGACAAAACTTTGGAATAGCTCGGACACTTTTATTACTGGCCCAGAATGCGCAGGGATATCCAACGATATGTGAACAGATGTAAAGTCTGCCAACTGGCGAAAGGACATAGTCAGAATACCAGACTTTACACGCCACTACTTGTTCCGATCATGCCATGGGACTCAGTCAGCATTGACTTTGTCTTGGGACTACCTAGAACGCAGCGGGGGTATGAATCAGTGATGGTGGTGGTAGATAGATTTTCAAAAATGGCTCATTTTATTCCTTGCCGGAAAACTAGTGATGCCACGTATGTAGCTCACCTGTTTTTCACAGAAGTTGTTAGATTTCATGGCCTACCCAATTCTATCATTTCTGTCAAGGATGTAAAATTCACAGGACACTTTTGGCGCACCCTGTGGAAAAAGTTGGGCACACAACTGAATTTCAGCTCTGCGTATCATCCGCAGACTGATGGGCAAACAGAAGTGGTGAACAGGAGTTTGGGAAATTTATTATGAAGTTTGACTAGGGAAAATTCATGGTTATGGGATCGTGCTCTCGCACAGGCGGAATTCACTTATAACGATTCGTCCAATTGTAGCACCGGACATAGCCCGTTCCAAATCTTGTACGGCAAGCACCCTCGGGGAATACATGAATTGCGAGATTTAGGAAAATTAGAACGAAGAAGCGCAGATGGAGAATATTTTGCCGAAGCAATGAGCGAACTACATGAACAGGTAAAATTAATATTGCAGGACAACGTACAGAAATACAAGCAGCAAGCAGATTCAAGACGAAGGGAAGTACAATTCAATGTCGGAGATGAGGTCCTCGCGCACTTGCATAAGGAACAGTTTCCTAAGGGTACGTATAATAAATTAAAGTTTAAAAAAATTGGTCCCTGCAACATCTTGCGTAAATTCTCAGCCAACGCCTATGAAATTCAACTGCCACCTGATATAGGCATATCACCTATTTTCAATGTGGCGGATCTGTTCCTATATACTGCCCAAGCAGAGGAAGATAGTGTGGTACGGCCAGAACGAGACACCCAAGTTGGAGACGGTTCTTGGATGAGGCATATGCCTTCGGCTCAATCCCATGAGATTGAAGGAATTCTCAGCACACAGGTAGCCAAGAAGACATGTAGGAAGGAATATCTGTGATATCTCATCAAGTGGAGAGACCGTCCAATGGAGGACAGCTCATGGCTCGACGTGACACAGATACGGAAGGCTGGCTATTCGGTGGAGGAGCTCATGGAACGGAGCCATGAATTTCTTTTACCCTTGGAGGCTGATGCAGGAGCATCTAGGTTATAGGGCAAAGACAAAAGTGAGGGAATATGGTTTCTGAAGAGGACAGAGAGATTGATTCATTTAGTGGGAAACATACTTTTTTTTTTTTTCTTTCCTTTTCTTTTATCAAGTTACTTAAAGATTACTGTAATGAGTTGTAATTAGGAGTAGTAATAATTAGATTAGAGTCATTGTTTTCAAAAATTTAAGTTACTCTTGTAAAAAGGCATGAAAAGAAAATGTACTAGAAATGAGACAAAGTTCCGTATGGAAAATAACTGCTGTAACTAATTGAACAAATTGAACAAACTAACAATAGTTAGAGCAGTTTGTAACAATGCTATTAAATAGTGAAACAAAGCACAATACGGGGGTTCGAACGGAGAGAGAAGTATTGAAAAAAAATATATACAAATTTTCTATGCACATATCCTCATAGCGTCCTATTCATTTCTGAAGTATTTTTATATTGAATTACTGAGTGAATATCATAAATGCATGGTCACAGAATTTAAATAAAAAAGGGAGACATTCGAATGCAGAGTTCGTTAAATTCGGAGAAGGAGTAACAACGCTCATCTACAGGCAACACTAACAGAGTAACCAAACACACAACCAGGAATCGTCCATACAATTTTCTATATACGAAAATCAGAGTTTGCCATTACAATGAAGAGAACAACCACAATAAAACCCAGGTATGCGAATTTTAAAAGCATAACCAAAAAAAAATTCAATTCCAAATAGTTCATATACAGTCATCACAAGTTATTCTCCATTTACATTTTGTGTTTAAAAACTTAAGAACGAACCAGTTCACGGATTTGGGAACTGTAATCATTATCAACATAGAAACCCCATAAATTCCCAAACCCACTCCTATGACTTGACAGAGACGTTGTACCACAACAGGACCAAACATAAACAATGGCTCAAGGCCAACAACCAAACCAAACCATACGCCGAAAGACTCAGGCAAACAAACTACAGGTAAATAAAACAATGCTACCCGGAATTCCCTCGAAATAGTCGGAGGTGCAAGCCCCGAAACCCTCAGTCGCTCCACCTGGAAGAGAAACCAAAGGACGAGAGTTAAATTATAGTGGAAGGAAAATACAGGAAATTAAAACAAATTTTATTTTGAACAAGCAAAAACTACATTGGGTTTCGCTTACCTACCAGAGGAGTCGTGACCACTGCAACCTCAGATTGTCTTCCTGCTCACAAGGAGCCGAAGACGTTAGAACCAGAAAGAGGAACAGGTAAAACGAAATAGCGGAGAAGGAAAGCTTACCAGTCACGTTGGTAGAGAAATCGACGAAGAATGCCACCATTAGTTTGCCGAGACCGTGCATGAGCCGAATCATTGTTGTAGAACGAGACCGAGAACCACATTCTCATAAACCAACACACAGAGGTAACAATAGTGAAAACCCAGGTAACAAATCAAGCAGAGGACGCACAGAGGCAGAGACCCATTAAAAATCGACGACAGAAAACTCAGGAACAGTCTAGACACAAGCAGAGAAACAAACCTTACCAGGTTTCCATAGTTCCACAGACGACCGAGACACTTCCACAACAGATTCCGAACAAATTGAGCCGTGAAGACCGCCGCGAGCATGCAGCTCAACCTACTCGGAGCAACAAAACCCCGGACCAGCTAAAAGAACCCACATCGAAACTTGCAGACTACCAACTCGTATCACAGAGAACTAGGAGGACGAGCTTCAAACAAATACGAAGCATCACAGAAGAAAATCACAGTGAAATCGCCAAGTCGCAGAGAGCTCGCAGACGGAGGAACCAGAGGTAATACAAAACCAAATGAACGCAAGGGTGGCGAAAACCCTATACCAAGGCGGGGTTTAGAATTCCAATACGGTATAGGTGTCCGCTCCACATACAACCAACGTACCATACCGTAAAACCTATTAATTGAGCCCAGATGGAAAATCAAGTTATATCTATCCGAAATCCGGTGAACATAAATATCAACTGACGGTACAAAACCAAGTGGAAAGGAGCGACGAGGGGACCACGTGGGCTGGCCTCATCATAATTATTAATAATTATTAGATAGATGATAGCATTTAATTTTCACAAAATATTCAGGAACAAAGAGTTAAAATGTATTTTAGAGGTAGATACACTCTCTTTTTTTCTCAATTTAATATTAAAATAATAATAATAATAATATATCTAGAAATATGAATGTGAGAGATCAATTTTCATTTCATTTTAATTTATGACATTGAATTCTTATTACTTTTGGTTAATTTTTATTATATTTTCTGTTTCATGTTTTTTTAAATGTTATATTATGTTTAATTAATATATTTAATTTTATAATAATTAATAATAATAAATATTTTAAATAAAACACTAATATATATATAATATATATATATATATATATATATAGCAATGCTCATTAATGCATCAATGTCTATCAATCATTGCGGTAATAATTATTTATTATAAAGACCAATATTGTTACATATATTTTTCATTAAGATTATCTTTTAATATATATATATATATATATATATATATATATATATATGTATATATATATATGTATATATATATATATTTTAAATGTCAATTTGTATTTTAATAATATTTACCATGAAAATTGCCAATTGACAATCCTTGTGTTATGAAGTATGGTGTAAAATATAAGATTCAAAGTTTATATCCCCATAAGTGAAACCAATGAAACATATATATACATATGAAAATTAAATATTTAATTTAATTTTCAATAGTGTTATTGATTGGTAGATGGTTAATGTGTTAAATATGTACCAAAGAAAAATTATGACTTATGTTTGTTTCTTAATATAATTAATTGGAATCCCATATTTAAATTGTGAAATGTGCATAATATTAATATCTTGAATTTGTCCCAACAAAAAATATGAATTACATCTATTTCTTAATATAATTTGGTGAAATCACATATTTCAATTGTGGAATATGTATAATTTTAATGCTTTACGAGATTTTTTAAAATGTTAAATTTATTTATGGATTAAAAACACATTTTAAATATTAAAAAATTTCAAAAATATTATTGTCAAATTTAAAATATACATAAAAAAAATTACACTAATAAAATATTTTTCTTAATTATAGATTTAAAATCAAAATAAAAAATAGGCAATGATTAACCTAATATCTTTAATTCAGAAATTCAAAATAAAGAAAGATAGATTATTGATGATTATTAATATTAATCCATTGTAATAAAGATTATTACATTGAAATTTATTTGAAAAAAAAAAAATCTAATTTACCAAAGGACATGTGATAACAAGTGGATATCGATATTTTGATCCCTAACAAGAATTGGAAAAGTGTCAACCCTACAAAATTCCAGGTACTCACACATTGAATATGAACTCCACCATTCACCTCTAGGAAACAACATGTATAACGACTTGTTCAAAATGTTATTGGAATTTCATTACATAATAGATTTACCTACAAAGATGTATAACTTATGAAAATTGTTACCATGCAATTCAAACAATAACTCATGTGTTGCTTTCTTAGGAATAAAGCTATCAAAGTTCATGAGAGGTCAATGTTCCTTCCTACAGGGAGATCCGAGCCATTTAATTCCATTACTACACCGTTGCCTTGACTCTTTTCAACACTGTTGGAAAGGGGTTGTACTGAATATGCAAAAGATGAGCAAGTGAATGTCTTCCCATCCAACCAGAATGTGATTTGAGAAGATCAATGATATGAGGAGAGTCTCAGGATTGTCAAATTCTCAACTACCCACCCTTGAACAAGATCATACAATCCACTTTTAACTTGCGATAGTAGTCTCACATTCTTCCCATCTAAATCGACTAGGAAATCAACAAATGTAGTATTTTCCTATGCAATCTTCATCTCCACATCTTCGCCCGAATCTAAAAAGAGATACCCTAATTAGTGGAGTTTTGAGGTTTAAAATGGGCCTCCTAAAGAAATTATAAAAAAATAATGGAAATAATAAAATAAGATTAGATTACAACATTAAATTTTAGAGGGAAAAAAGGAAAAAGTATTTTTTCAACCCATATTTTCAACTTATCTCCATATAGGTTTACTCAAATTTCGAGCGGCAACACTTGTTGAATGCAGAATTTGATTCTTCATCAAAGGAGTACCCATGTTGGATACTTTCAATGGACCTTGCTACACGAAAAATGAGAAATACATGAAAAACGTGATTGCAATAATTCATTTCCATGTATTTCTCATTTTTCGTGTAGCAGGGTCCATAGAAAGCATGCAACATGGATACTCCTTGGATGAAGAAGTAAATTTTGCATCCAACGAGTGCTCTCGCTCAAAATTTGAGAAAAAACGTAGGGAGATAAATTGAAAATAAGAGTTGAAAAAGTAGTTTTATTATTTTATAATTTTTTAATCCTTTTACTTTTTTACTCCAAAAATGGTGAATCATCCCCCATGGTTGACATCATCATATTGAATCCTATTAGTTCTTATAAATTTTATTTTGGTTCTACATTTTTCTTAGGAGGCCCATTTTAGACCTCAAAATTCCTCTAATGTTGGCCTTCCCTCCTGTACACTAGAATCCAAGCTGGAATGCAATAATCAAAGTGAAAGAAGTCATCCTAGCCGCTGTCATGGTCAATACCTCTCTTTTCATGGGTAGAATCATGCCCTCACACACATGAACATTAATAGTATCCATGGGAGCTTAGAGGGTAAAAAATTGCCCACTGGACTTCACGACCATGGTCATATCGTTGAGGTTATACCAACTTACCTTTGGGAAATAAGCATGCAAAATTGTTTTATTGTTGTAGTGCACGGGGGAAATTAGAACCCTTGGGCCGAGAAGAAAGTGCTTGCCCATAGCGTAGGTTTCTCGGTCCTCTCGAAACGAGAAAAACAAAGGGTGGGTAATGGGAGCTCTAGTAGTATGGGAATCGTAGTTCGATGTAGAAAGATAAGTCAGAAGGAAGTAATGCAACCCTAAAGATTTTCTTGTTGATTTGGAAACAAAATCTTAGAGATAAATCTCATGGCGTGTGGTGGTATAATCAAGATGGTCTCTCCTAAAGCGATAAAAGGCTCCCACTTGAATCCACCACCTGTAGAGCTCCTTTGTGGTGTTTTAACTGAAGCCATAGATGTCAACTGCCTCCATTAACTTCTGTAGGATGGTGGCGAACTCTTCTTTTGTGATGGGAACTATATTCTTCAATCTTTGCTTGAGCACATCTTGAGAAGGGAACATGTGTCCTTTTATGCATTTCAAGGAATGAAACTAATTTATCTATCCCAAAATTTTAAGTTCAAATTTCAATGTCTGGTTGAGGTAGATTTTGAAAATTCAAATGAATACGTGCATATTGTATCGTATTACATGGCTTTGGGGGCTTATACTTGCAGTTGTTACTGGAGTCTAAGGCTCACTTGTACTTGCAGTAGCCGAAAATGGTCAACCAAATGGTCAGAAATTCCTCACCCCATGAAATGGCCATAAAAGTGTATGGGCGTGCACTAAGCCAATGATTGGCTTAGTGCATGGCCCTCGAGAATTGTTGAGGTGGAAGAGGTGGTACGTTTATAATTCCTTCCAATATCTATACCACTTGAATCGTCGATGACCTCATATATTCACCATCCTGTATGTCCCATCCTCCCATTATGGCAGTCCTCCTCACTTGCTCTGCATTTGCATTATTCAACATTTTTTTGTCAAGAAGATCCATTGTTGATCTGCATTGTGGCCCACGTGGGAAAGAACACCTCGCTAGATTTTGATCCCTCGTCCATGTTTCTCTTCCCTACATTTATTTTGAACAATTTCATGCTGAAGTTGTAGACATCGACCTTGGCAGTGATGGGCAGACTGGATAGCCACTTCAGGGAAAAGTAACCTCTGGTTCCTCTCATAGTTGGTAGAGCATGACTATACTATCTGCCCAGTACTTTTGCCAACCCAAAATCAACCACCCTATGGCAAAAATTGGAATCCAATATAATATTTTCTAGCTTAATGTCACAATGGATGATGCAGTCCCTGTACTTCTCGAACAAGTAATTGATTCCATGGGAAGTCTCTAGAGTAATGTCGAAGCGTGTTTTCTAGTCCATAAACTTGCTCTAAATATTCTCATTTCTCTGGGTTTTTTGGAATAAGTCCAAGTTGAGGGAGCGATTGGGCATGTATTCGTACACCAATAGTCTTTTTGAGCCCTCAATGAAAAATCCTTGTAGACAAACCAAATTAACATGTTGTGTGGTTCTAGTGTTGCTTACCTCCATTTGGCACTACTTCGCTCCTTGCTTTACTTGCTCCAGTTTCTTAACTGCCACCAATTTTCCATCAAGAAAAATTGTAAAACATTTTGAGTCATTGTAAGCCTAACTGAGACATAGACTAACAGGGAACTGTAAGTGATGATTGATTCAATTTCTATTTTAAGCCTATCAGACATAGTTTAGTTATGTTGAGTCATACGATTGTTATTCAGGGGTAGTATTGGAAATTGTAATTACTTTGACATGCATAGTAGTCCAAATTTAGATTTTTGAGTTAACTAATGCCAGTTTTAGTTAACTGAGTCAATTATGAGTGAATTCGAGTTTAGTATTGTTTTAGGAAAATTGAAATATAGTGTGTGTTTTCATGTTGAATTTATTTTGAATGAGTTGAAAAGGGTTAAATACCCCATGATGGGTTCATTGTAGTCAAGTAAAGTCAAATCACGTTTTTGTGGTCAATATAAGAGAAGTAGCTCATATTGTTTGTGTGCATAAATTTTGTGCCTCCTCTCCTCTACTTTTCCATTAAATAAGATTCCCTTTGAATATGGAACTGAAAATCTTGGCTCTTGGTCACTCATAAAAGTTCTTCATTGCATTCTGTAAATTTCTATAGATGAATACGATAAGCGTTCCCGACGCATATTCTGTTGCAGCCAATCGTGATCGCTTGCACCACTAGAGAAGAAATTGAAAAAGGGCCAAAATTGCAACCAACTGGCCCACGATACCTCCCACTAAAGCCAACAAGATGTGTTGTCTTGTTTTTCGAATTAGAGGAAGCTGGAAAATCAAAAGCATCTAATCGTAGAAACAGAGAGGTGCCATTAGAGGTATCTTACAAATTTAGCAATTCACTGAACCACATTACACACTTGTGTGATGTACCACTAAAAGCGTAGGAAAATGCCTTGCATGTGCAATTTGTAAGGCAAGCTTCCTGGCACTGCCCTTGTCCCTATATTTTGTATTGAAACCCTTGAGGGGGCATAGATTAGACAAACAATTCCACAAACTCATCTATAGTGGTTTGGTTTTTGACATGGCCGCAATGTAACATCTTTCAAACGCAGTTTCTTATCATTTGATAAGGTTTCCATTCACATTTGTTTCTAGGGATAAATTTTGGCATGCAGTTGAAGGATTCAACATTGTTATCATTACAAAATCTGTCAGCCTTGCACACAACATACACATCAGATTGATCTCTAGGTTATTACCATATCATGCTCTAGTCATTATTACCCAGCATTATGGACACTAGGATTCCTCCCAGCTAGTCCATAATGAAATGTGACAGTGTTGTGAATCCATGCATTACAGAAGAAGTGAAATATTTGTATGAACAATTATTGTAAAAGTTGAAATTGTACATATAACTTCATGACATCTCAGAAATATTGTTGAAAATTCTGTCATTCCAAACACAACTCTTCCAGTATTTTATTCGATTCTTCCACAATAATATATAATGGTTGGCTTCATTTGGATCCATATGAAGAGTGAAGGGCCCTCGACTTACATCCCAAAGGTTCCTCAACAACATTAGCCTCTGGGTCACACTAATCTTCATCCCCAGAAACCACATATTTCCAACAAGATAGAAGCTCTCCCAAATGTATTCATACATATTCTCGAAACTCACCATGACCAAGTTACCAAAATATATAATTACAACCAAAAAGGGATTCTTCCTGTTTTGATTGGAGGACCAAACGATAGAGCCCCCATAAGACATAAGGATACTCTCATTTTTAGTGCATTTGAAAATGGAAGACATGTTCTGTAATGGGTGTTCTCTCTTGGTGACCCAACCAATTGTATGTTGTGAGGTCGAGTCATACCAAATACCCACATACCATTTCTTAACATTTTTGTTGGTGATATTGAAAAATCCCAATTTGAAAACATCATTCTTATAAATTATGGTCTCATTATCAGTCAGAGAGGCACCTAACACTATGTTGCTTGAAGCTGCATATTTCACCTTCGTCGACTTTATCTAAAGAAGAAGTAGGAGGAGGAAGACATAACCTAGGTGATGTGGGAATTACTCTCATATTATTTCCACTCCCCATTGTCAAATCCATCTGTAACCAACGAAGGACATAACATACTCCCAAAATAAATGGCTCCTTATATCGTTTTTATGAACTTAAGCAGGGTGGGAATAATTAAAGCTAATTTATGGTCTAGACTATGAGTTGTCTCTATTGTAGTCTGACACAATCAATATATTAAGATACACATTCATTGATCATTGGCCGAGAGTTCCACCTTGACATATCACTGTGACATTTGAAGTAGTTTTGGTTTGATGAACATATTCGATTCAATGCATGAAGCCCTATAATATATAATTTCGATAGTTTGACTTCAAAGTCTTTATAGAACTTTACAATTGGAAGGATGTTGGACCAGTTGGACAGGAATTTGCAAGGTACCTAAATATTCCAACAATTTTGTGCTTCTAGAAAGAATATTTTCTCCCACTGAATAGGACTTTGTAACTTAATGAAATTTGAAAAATAGGAAGAGCACATTTAATGAATGAATTAAGTAGCTCACAGGTAAGAAAATGTTATACCTGGAGGCTTCCAAACAACGCTACCTCTTCAGTGATTAAACAATCAAGGTTACATTCATTTAAATGAATACATTCACTTACGGAGATGATTAAAAAAAAAAACCCTAGAAAATAGGATCTAATTCCTAAATACAAACACAATCAGAACATCCTAACTAAGGCTTGCTCCATTATTTCCGAGTCTACCCTTAATGGAGAAAGGTTTTTTTTCCATGCCTAGTATATCCATAAACAAATCAAACTTCATCTTCCCAAGAGGCTTAATGAAAATATTAACAACATTTTCACAAGTCTTACAATATTCAAGAAAAATTTCTTTGGACTATATATTCTCTCTAACAGAATGAAATTTAGCATCAACATGCTTTATTCTTGCACGATAAACTAGATTATTTTCCAACTTGATCAACCTCTCGTTATCACATTTGATCATCATAGCCTACTTTTTTTCTTCTCTAGCATAATGAAGAAAACTCCTCAACCAAAACTATTCCCAAGTTGTTTCACACAAAGCTTTATACGTTTCCTCGGTGGATGAAAAATATATAGTAGGATACTTTTTACTAGTCCATGAAACAATCCTGAATCCAATACTAAAATCATAACCTGTAGTACATATCGTATCATCTAGATAACAACCCCAATCTAAATATGTGTAACCTCTCAGCTCAATATCAAATGAATCCATACACTTAATACCAAAATTAATTTTTCCTTTAACATACTTGAGTATGACTTTCACTGCTTTCCAATGGATTTCTAAAGGTCTTGCCATAAACTGACTTAACAAACTAATAGATTATGCTAAATCAGGTCTGGTTGTAGTAAGGTAATTCAAGCTCCCCACCAATTATCTATACATTGTACCATCTTACCTCTGTTGATCCATCATCAATATGAAGTTTCACATTTTGTTGTATTGGAACAAAAGCAACTTTATCTTGATCTATTTTAAACTTCTCCAGCAATTTTATGACATACTTACCCTGAGAAACAAAATTCTAACCAACATCTCTCCAAACTTCAAGACCTAGATAGTATTGTAAATCACCAAGATCTTTCATTTTAAATACTTCTGACATTTGCACCTTAATTCCTTCAATTAGTTTACCATAATTTCCTATAATAATTAAATCATCAATGTTCAAGGAATTCAGTACAAAATTCCCCTTTGAATCAAATTTGGTATACAACTTTGGATCACTTTGGCTCTTCATAAAAACCTGTTAAAGAAATAAGGAATCTATCTTCTCATACCATGATCTAGATGCCCTCTTCACCCCATACAAAACTTTCTTTAATCTACAAAGTAAATGTTTCTGCCCCTTTTTCACAAACCCTTCAGGTTGTGTCAGATACACCTCCTCCTTTAAATCACCATTAAGAAAAGAAAATTTTACATCTAATTGGAGAATATTCCAATGGTACTTCATAGTTAATGAAATTAAAAATCTAATAGTGCTTAGTTTAGCTACAGGTGCAAATGTTTTTGCATAATCAATGCCCTCCTTTTGTGAGTACTCTTTTACCACCAAACCTAGCCTTGTATTTATCTATACTAACATATGATTTAAATCGGGGTTTGTACAACCATTTTCATTCTATGGGCTCTTTGTCTTTAGATAGTTTAGTCAATTCCTAGGTTTTGTTTTTAATTGCAAAATCATATTCTTCCTTCATTGCTTTTTTCCACTCTTCACGTTCATTAGTTTCATCAAAATGCATGGGTTCTATGAAATTCAAGACACTAGTCATCATGGCATATTCCTGATACCTTTTAGGTAGGAAATGTATCGAGTAGATATCCTTGGCACTTCACTATCTTCATCCGTATTCTCTGAAGGTCCTCCTCCACCTTTCTGTGAACTCTGATTGCTGGTAGTATCCATATCACTGGATTCTTCCTCAAGCTTCTGTTTCTCTTTGTCTTCAGATTCTTCTTTAATGTCTTCAAGTTTAGGGAGTATATGACACCTTTCATAGCTATTTCCTATGTTGCCTTCATCTGCCTGCTCATGAAAAATTACATCTCTACTTGCAAATGCTTTGTGACTATAGGGATTAAAAATTTTAGAAGATTTAAATTATAAATATTATCCTACAAAAATACATTTTATAGCTTTAGCATCAATCTTCTTTCTATTCTCCTTTGGAATATGTGCAAAGGCCTTACACTCGAATACCCTTAAATGATGAACTGTTGGTTTAAAACCATACAAGGCTTTGAATGGGCTCTTGAGATCAAGATACATTGTTGGACTTTTGTTCCTTAAATAAAAAAAAATACTAATGGCTTCAACCCAAAAAGCACTTAACAAATTCTTACCTTTAATTATACTCCAGGTAGACTCCACCAAAGTACAAATTTTCCTTTCTGCAAAATTGTTCTGTTGTGGAGTGTAGGGTACTATAAATAACTGCATTATGCCATGATCATTGCAATAATTGATGAAGTTCCCCAACCTATACTGTCCCACTTGATATGAATCGAGGATTTTTATGAACTCCCTATCTGCTTCTCTACCGTGTTTTTGAATTCTTTGAAATACTCAAAACATCACTCTTTCTCCTAAGGAAGTACACCCAAGTGTACCTTGTGCAATCATTAATAAACAACAAAAGATAATAAGCACCTTCTAGGGATCTTGTTTGCATTGGTCCACAAACATCAATATGCACAATTTCTAATACATGTCTTGTTCTCCTATTAGAGTTAGAGGGGAATTTATCTTGGTGATTTTTTCCTAATGCACAACCTTCATAAGCAGCGTACTCATTATTTAACATAGGGAGTCCTTCAACCATTCTTTGTTTCTACAAAAATAAAAAATCATGAGGATTGATATGACCATACCTCTAGTGCCAAAGAATTTATGTTGACATAACTGTAGAAGTCAGTTCTTAACGACTCTTGCTATTGACATCAAGCTTATACAAGCCTCCAACTCTGAGTCCTAAAGCAACAAGGTTGCAATGATCCATCAGGTACTTTACAATGCAGCGTGTTTTGAAAAATTCAACCGTTAGATTCTAATTTGTGATGTGGACACAAAGATCAGATTTTTCTTGGTCCTAGGCACATACATAACATTATGAATGTGCATGACACTACCATTTGGCAATGTTACTGGGATGTCTCCATATCCCTTGATCTAATGTCCATGATCATCTCTAAGATAAATGTTGGAACCATTTCTTGTTTCCTTGAAGTTCTCATACCAAATACTATTACATGCCATGTGAATCATGGCTCTAAAATCCACAAACCATGCATTAACATCATGCATTTCAGCAAACAATGCAACATTTGACATAAACAACTTAATATTTTTTAGATCACAATTCAAAACTTCCCCTGCAAAATGTCTTGAATGTTTTCTGTGTTTATTCCTAGCTTCATCACTTTTCTTCTTATAACAATCTTTGGCAAGATTCCCACTTCTGCCACAATAAAATAATTTCATTCTAGAATCATTTCTAGTAAGTGACATTGTTGGAATGGGATCCCTATGGTCAAATTTTGTTAGTAAAGTCAGTTTTTGTAAGAAAAATTGTAAAAGAATGTAAAATCTCCACAAAAAAAGGAAGTGGAGTGCGAAGCTAAGTAAGAGTCAAAGGGGCATTAGTCCCTTGTTTGGGTAGGTCATAGGTTGGTTTTGAGACTCATCCATGGGCCACAAGCCATGGTATTGTAATGAAAAATCTATATATAGTTGAGTCCTAGCGAGTCTTAAAGATAAATTTTGATAGAGAATAATTGTAAGGGCAAGGTGCTAAGGAAGGAAATGTTTGTTTCTTGTACTTAAGCGAATGGAAAGGCTCCTATAGCTGAGTGCGCATGGCGGAAAGAGTCTGTAATTGAATGCTAAATCTAATAAATAATATTTTGGATAAAATATATTGCATCTGTGCCTTGTTCTTATTTATGTTTAAAGTTTATGCATCTTCGCTTTATGATCTATTTTCTATGGATTAAAGTATATTTACTACGCAAAACTGTGGGATTTATAATAGTTATGCATGTTAAGCGTAATTAAATACCTTCGCGGAGTATTAGATAAATATGTTGTAATTAATTTTTTGGAAAAGGGTAGATCTGTGCGAAGGTAGATCTAGGGATACGATTTATTACGCGAAAGTAGTGAATCCTTTTATGCGAGTTTAGTACAATCATGTACCTTTGCGAAGACCTGAAGGTAATTTCGATAGAGTTTCATTAGTTGATAGTCGAAAGGAATAGATCCGCACAAAGGCAGGTCTAATCCATAGATCCTTGGGAATGCCGTCACATAGGCCTTTGGATGAAAAAACCTAGTTCTAGCATCCCCTAATATTGCTTCATATGAGACTGCAGCCTTTGTTATGCAGGTTGTTTTCAAAAGATCCAGAATTTAGGGTTTTGTTGGTTGGCATGAATAACTACGAACTTAGTTCAGGCCCCCTTAAGCCAAAAAAATTGTTCCATTACCAGGATTGGGATCAATCTGAGGAATGTGTGATGTTGAATAAGTGGTTCCCTACCAAGAAGGAAATTGAGAAGTGGCTTGATTGCAAGGAACATGCATTTGTGGCTCAGGAGAATAGAATCCCATGGTTATCCAAGGAGCAGTAGTTGAGTAGATATTTATACTTAGACAAAACCAAAAACTTTTTTGTTTCTTCCCTAGCGAATTGCACGAGTGGC
This sequence comes from Pinus taeda, assembly GCA_000404065.3. Taxonomy (NCBI): domain Eukaryota; kingdom Viridiplantae; phylum Streptophyta; class Pinopsida; order Pinales; family Pinaceae; genus Pinus; species Pinus taeda. Next base: position 214,096 of record APFE030655873.1, on the reverse strand, counting down.
TGTCTAGATTGGCAAACAATCAGTGTACGTGGATACTTGACAACCCTATTGTGTGGACTCCAAAGCTGGTGAGGTGCTTGGAATCTTCAGAAAACAACATTGCATGGGACGTTGATCACTAGATTGATCGAACACTCGGGGCATTTGTCACTGAGTTCACAATCGATATAACTCTCAGTTACAGTGAAGCAAAGCACAAACTCTTCAAAGGGATTACAAGATAAGTACTTGAAATCACTAAAACCTTGGATTAAAATGATGTTATGTTAAAAATGGGTTATGCCATTACCTTGATGTTTGGAACTACGCGAAGTGGAAAATCCTTCAAACAAAATTGGAGAATTAGGCTCTGAGTATAGTCCATCGATTGTATCCCCATCGAGCGTCGACGAAGGGACAATCTTAAGTACACCCTAGAGTGCGGTACAATTGATGAAGCAGGGTATCCTATGAATACCTTGTCCATCCACTCCACCTCTACCTCCACCTCCATCGCATACACCTACACCTTCACCTCCAGCTCTGCCTCCACATCCACCATTCAACATGGCGAACTCAACGAAGATGCCAATTTTTAAAGGGGTATGGAGTGAAGACCCAAAACAGTTATGGTTCATTGTAGGTGCTATGTGGACAATACAACATATTACATATGATAACATCAAGAAAGTGCAGCTGGTCATGACCTTACAAGACTGAGAATTGACATGGTACATCAAGTATTGCACTAATAACTCAATGCGATGTTGGCAGAAACCTAATAGGAACTTAATAAAGAGTTTAAAAATCCTAAGTCAAAGGCGCAGTCGATAACTGAGTTCAAGGAAATTCGACAAAATATAAATGAGTTGTCCTGGGATTTCAATCAGAGGTTGAAATTCTTGATCAGGTAGACCAATATGTTGCTTTCATAATCCCAGCATCGGGACTGGTATATTGTGTCACTCTTACCACACTTAAGATTGTTGCTGTCACAGTAAAATATAACAACCCAAGTAGAGGCTGTAGAGATTATGATGAGGTTGGAAGAATCACCAATAAAGGATACAAACATTGGGGTAAAAGAGATTCACTCATAGCTGGAAAGCTTGCACTTGGAGTTGCAGAGCATTAAGAAAGGAAAGGAGGCCCAACCTAAAGTTCGCGTGGAAGTTTGGTGCTTGAAATCCAAGGGCCATGTTCACGATAAGGACCATTGTTCAGTTTATCAGAATTATCTTATGGGAGGGGGGCTTGTCCCCCTGAAGCCAGAAAATACCATTGGGCCAACCACAGGAGTTCTGCCATGGTGCGCTATTTGTCAGGTTACTGGACAACATGCAACAAAATTTTTTCATTTACTATAGAAGTTTGTATAGACCCCCCATTAGTTGTTTTGTAGCATCTGCAAGTCTGTATGTCATGATGAGCATCATTTCCAAAGCTATGAATTGATCATGGATAGAACCCCTACCTACCAAATGAAGGAGGAAATTTGGCCTCAAGAACAGGGTGCAGGTGTAGCTCACAAAGGATTCCAAGGTTGTGGAAGAGGAGGATGAGGAGGCGCTAGCAAGGGTTGTGGCCAAATTATTTTCTATAATTGTGGTGAAGCATGAATCTTTGCACAAGACTAGAAAAACCCCACACATCCATCATGTCAATACTGTAGAAAGTTAGACCATGTGATAGAGGATTGAAACAGATAGGAAGAACAATTATTTAGGCCATTGGGCTATGGAGTCAATCAAAGAGTGGCTTAACTGGATCGGATCAATTACTAAAGTAAGAGTTCACAGGACAGGCTAGCACAACAAAATGCAAATCTGCAAGTTCAAATGGATGAGGTAGTCCTAACCAGGGTAAAGGGAAATGAAGAATCCTTAAGCTGGGATTAAGATGAAGAAAAGAAGGATGATTAGTAGCAAAGGGAAACTAAGAATCCTTTGATATGGACCAAGGGGGGGGGGGGGCTACGGAAGTAAGGGAGCAGTTAAGAATTCCCAGACCAAGATAATTTCGCAGAAAACAATGAGAAAGTAAATAGTTAAAACAAAGAGCATTTAAGCTAATTCTGAGCTATCATTCCTTGTTTACTATTTAGATTTCATAGAGAAAACATGTGAATATTTATAACATGACGAGAAAACAATAATTAAACATGAAGAGATAATACTTATTTGGTTCCAACTGTGCACAAGAATCCAGTGAAATGTCTTTAGCTTTATTTCATGATCCAGCAAAACTAGTCCAGTGTTGAATACAATAACTCCTTAGCTTGATATAAAATGTCTATAGAAATGTATTTAATCCACCCAAAATACTTCAAATGAAGAAGTATTTATACAAATTCTAAATTGAAATATCTTGAAAAATATCAAGATTGGTTTTACAAATATCTTAAACTATTTTACATTAATAGAACTTAAATAAAGGACATTCAAAACTAATGAATCTATTTGGCACTATTTTTATGGATTTATGGTGACAAAGAAGAGAAATTCGAATTTGATAGCAACTCTTAAGTGATGATGATGCATCCTAGTCATTAACTGCATCTTTTTTTTGTGCATTATATGCTCCAGCAATTCTACAAAATTAGGTTCCATTGATGCCTTTGTATATCTCAATCCGAGATAGATATGTAAAATGTGAAAGCGGTTACTGTAGATAGGTATGTTTTTGAGATAAACCTCTCTCAGTTTCCCAAAATTCAGCTCCATCTGTTCACAATATTCTCTGCAAAATGATGTCAAAAACAGGACTTTACACAGTTCAAAAAATAGGTTGTGAAGACAAGCACTTATCTCCTTTTTGGTAATAAATGTGTAAAAAGTGAGATATTTTTTGTATATTGGCCTTTTAGAAACAAAAACCTCCTCTAGTTTCTCAAAATACGTCTTGGATTTGTCATAATAGTTTCTGCAAAACTATGACTTAAACAGGAAATTTCTGAAGAATGTATCGTTTCTACTTTGATTTCATCTTTTAACCTTAAATTTCTTTTAACCGTTTTTCACTTTTACTTTGGATAAACTTCATTGTTGCTGGTGAAAGTGTTTTCATCTTTGTTTAACCGTTACTGCCTCCCTGTTTACTTTTACCACTCTGTTTTTCATTTGTCTTCACTTTGAAATAAATATGTATGCTCTGTAATTGTCTTCCCTGTTGTTTATCTTCATGCTAACTGATTTACTTGACTTGGTATTCAATCTGATACTGTTTAACCCTGATACACTTTGACTGTTCTTTACTGTGTCTTTTTACATTCACTATATATTTTAGATTTTTTACTGTCTATTTCAATAGTAAATCATTTAATTTCGTGTTTCATCTTTTTGTTTTTTAACTATATGTTTTATTTTCTATCTCTATTTGAATAGATTTGATAACAGTCTCGGAGTAAACAAGTCTTATGACTAGTATTAAGACTGTTTATCCAAGGTTGTGGTCTTTTGATCACCTGTAAAACAAAACAAACTGTTAGGAAAACGTTGGGTTGACAGGGAGGGTCATTAATGGCTTTATCGAGCTTTATAGGTCTATAGAGTGAGTCCAAAATGATTTCGTGAGGTAAACCACGCTTGAACTGGTTAGCAGAGGCTTCAGGTGGCGCAGAAGGGTGACACAGGGTTTTACTGCACAAATAGGTGAAAACGAGCAAAACTGGGGTTTTTGTGTTTATATGGGTAAACGTTTGATTTGTTTGAATTTCGGCGTGAAGTGAATAGTAGACGGTTTATCATGTAGCGGGTGACAGTATGCGGTTTATTTCGTACCTCTTATGACCTCTGGGTGGTTTTGGGGAAGGCCGCACGATTCCATAGACTGAATGACACATAGCAAGGGGGCTTGGCCTAAAACCACTCATATCGAGCGGGTAATGTTTGGACATCGGGCCCGCCCGATATGGTTAATAACCGTTGGATCAAAGGGGAGGTGATCGCATGGTGATCAGGTTTGGGAGTTGTGCGGAAGGTAATGGAGGGGCCTGACTAATGTTTAAGCATGGTGGTTTTAATTAAATGATGGATTAAAGCGGGGTTAATGCATCAGGCGTGATTTTATTGGTGAAAGGTTTGAATGTTTAATTAATTGCAAATCAATTAATTTACGTCATTTGTCTGGGTTTTATTTATAAAGTTTATATTACAAACTTCGAGGACAGGATATTAAAATTAAAGGGATTTAATAAATACATACGAGAGAGGATATTTTTGGAAAATATATAAATAAAGTTAAAATTTAATATGAACGAAAGCGGTAAGTGGATTTAGTGCTAAGTACAATGTACATTTATAATTCATTGGCTTTGTGTAAACACATTATAACTTGGACTTAGTGTTATTCTTGTGGATTTTCTTCAGAAAAGGGGTTTACTTGGGGGTAATGGTTTTTCCTTAGGAGAAAATGGTGTTTTACCTTAGAAAAAGGGTTTTGTTAGGGAAAATGAGGTGAAGTGAAGAAGGGTAATGTTTGTGAAGGGTATTTTAGTACTTAGGATCTATAAGTCATTGGGCCAAGGGGTTGGTCCCTCTAGAAGTCAGAGAAATGCTATGAGCCCCTTTAACTTAAGATTTTAGGTACTTTAAGACTTTCCTTGGAAATTAGTTAAGTAAAAAATGTAATGAATGAGGGAGGTTAATCAATTGACTTTGTGTACTTTGATACATGCCCAATTATTATCCATACTTGGAACTTTGATGATGAAGGTGATCAACATGCTTTTATCTAACAATAATCACAATTCTACAACCATTCTTCTACTTACCCACCTACTCCTACTCATCCTACCATTTTTACTTCTCTTTATTAGGGTGCACTTAAGCTGGCAAACCCTTATCAAAACCTTTTCCTTTTCTTTTACAATGGTATTCTAACTAAGTATAACCTTATTACATCCAAGGGCTTAGATTAAATAGTTGAGCTTCTTTTATCCCCTCTACCTAATCTACTTATCTGTCAAGGTTAAACAGTTTGGTCAGATTTTCATTCTCTGTCTATAAACATAAAATTCAAAACATGGAATAACCAAGATTAAACTGTTTGATTACCATGGATTGTGGCATGAATAACAAGTTGCACACAATCATTATTATGCAGAAAAGTAAATAGTAGTGGCATTTGGACTTGCACACTTTCATGGTATTTTTGTTTTTGGGGTTCATATTTTTCATCATTTTTGACCTTTTTTTTATTCTTTTTGTCCTTCGATTTTTCTTTTAGGACATACCCTCTTTACATTTTTTATTTTTTGAATATGGAAAACATTTTCAGAAAGCAAAGGTATGTACATATTACAGATTTGACCTCATTCATTCAAAAATTATGACTCCTATTGGTATAGGAATCTAACAATTGAGGCGAAGATACAGTCGATAAGGTCGTCGAACTGTTGTGCGAATACCAGGATCTATTCCTAACAAAGTTCTCGGGTCTAAAAGGTATCGTAGGAGATCTGGGCATAATGAAAATTACTTTGAAACTTGATGCAAAGCCCGTAAAGCAGAGACCTTATTGGCTCAATCCAAAGAATAAAGAAAATGTGTGCAAAGAGCTTGATAAGATGTTGGAGGCCGAAATTATTGAACCAATAGAAGAATCTGATTAGGTGAGTCCAATGGTTATCCAAGAAAAGAAACAACAAGGTGAAATCAGAATATGCATAGAGCTGAGGAAGTTGAATGATGCATGTGTGCATGATTCGTTCCCAACAACGTTTACAAATGAATTACTAGAGAATGTTGGTGGACATGAGGCTTATTCATTCATTTGGTTGTGTTATTTTCTTTCCACGACTAGTCCACGTAGTTAACCCGGGGGTTAGAGGGGGGGTCACATGGGGTTTGAGGTGTACCCGTAACCCCACTTTATGGGGTCTCAGGCAACGCCTTGGAATATTTTGATTTTGGACCCTATGTTAGGTTGGGCGGACCCACCTATGGTTTTGTGCATGATTTTTGCACATGTTTTTTTGGATGCGATGGTTCTTCGGTCCATGGTATTGGACGCGATGGTTTTCAGTCCATGGTATTGGATGTGATGGTTTTCAGTCCATGTTATTGGATGCTTCGGCATGTATAAATATTTATTATAACATTGAAAGGAACATAATGAAAAATCAAGCTGGTAGTCTTGGTTTTGGGATCTAGGGGAAAATCTCCGTCTATATGTTTTTTATGTGTTATGCTCTCGCATTGTTTATTTTCTATGTTTTAGAATTCGTATGCAGGTAATTTCTGTATAGGGTTAAAACCTACATTTGGTATCAAAGCTTTTTTGGTTTCAAGGGGACACCTTTGTTGCTGAGGGGTTTTTCTCAGGCCTGTGGTAGACCCTGTTCAGTGGGAGATCTACAAGATCGATTCTGGTGGTGAAAGAAGATGGCGAGCGGTGGAAAGATAGAGATCGAGAAATTTAATGGTCAGAGTTTTGAGTTGTGGAAACTCAAGATGGAGGATCTGTTGGTGGATAAAGATCAGCGGATCATGGTAGATCCAGGTACTAAACCAATAGGAGTGACCGATGAAGAATGGAAGAAGTTGGATCGGAAGGCAAAGAGCACAATACGATTGTGTGTCTTAGATTCAATATTGCTGAATGTATCAGGGGAAGCTACGACAAAGGATTTGTGGGAAAATTTAGGGACATTGTACCAATCTAAGTCTCTAGTGAATAAAATGTTCCTGCGGAAAAAGTTGTATAACCTGAGGATGAAAGATGGAGACTTGGTGACAGAGCATATGAATGTGTTTGATACTGTGGTAAGTAATTTAGCATCTATTGATATTAAAATTTCAGATGAAGATAAGTGCATCAGTTTGTTGTGTTCTCTACCAGATTCATGGGATAGTCTAGTTATTACAATAGGTAGCAATGCAATTGCCTTGCATTTTTATGAAATAGTCTCATCCTTGTTGATGGAGGAGATGAGACACAAAAATATGGAGAGCCAGAATGGTGATGCCTTGTCTATACGAGGACGGTCCCAGAACAGAAACAAAAATAATTCATCGAGCGGGAGATCTAAATCTCCAGGAAAACCTCTAAAGGTGGTGTGCTGGAAATGTGGAAAGGAAGGGCACTTCAAAAGGGACTGTAAATCTAGGGCTCTTGATAAAGGAAAGAGATATGATGATGCTCCTTCTACAGAGGTGAAAACCACCTCAGATGAAGGTGGGGATGTGTACTTGGCTTCTTCAAGTACACATGTAGATCATGAGGCATGGTTGATTGACTCAGGTGCATCCTTTCACTTCACTCCCCATAGAGAGTGGTTCTGCGAGTCTGAGAAATATGATGGTGGTGATGTCTTCATGGGGGATGACAGGAAGGCTAGAATCATTGGTCGTGGAAAAGTAAAGTTGAAGTTGTAAGGTGGAAGGGTTAGAACACTTCCGGGTGTTCTACATATTCCTGCATTGGCCAGAAACGTGATTTCTATAAGCAAGCTAGATGATGTAGGTGTAAAAACAGTGTTCGAGAAGGATACCTGCAAGATGGTTCGGGGAGCACTGGTATTGATGCGAAGAGTTCAGACTGGAACTCTGTGCAAGCTGTAAGGTAGCACTGTTGCTGATGGGTGCAACAGTTCTGTGGTTCCTAAAAGTGGAGTAGAAAATATAGTAGTCTCTGGAGAGAAGACCATGTTGTGGCATTGAGGGCTTGGACATATTGGAGAGAAGGGCCTTTGAATACTTCATGGTAAAGGTATGGTAGAAGGTATGAGTAATAGCTCTCTGGATCTTGATTTCTGTAAAAATTGTGTATATGGGAAGTAGAATCGGGTGAACTTCCCCTTTGGTAGTAAGAGGGCGAAACATATATTAGAGCTTGTGCACAGTGATGTGTTTGGACCTGTGAAGGTTCCATCATTGAGTAATTATGTGTACTATGTATCATTTATAGATGACTTCTCAAGAAATACATGGATATATTTCCTTAAGAAGAAATATGAAGTCTTTGACAGGTTTAAAGAATTCAAAGCTCTGGTGGAAAACTAGACAGAGAAGAAGATAAAGGTGCTGAGGACAGATAATGGTGGAGAGTTTTGCAGTAAGGAATTTGAAGAATTCTGTAAGAAGTGTGGTATAGCATGACAGAAGAATACTCGATATACACATCAGCAAAATGGAGTTGCAAAAAAATGAATAAGACGTTGATGGAAAGGGTAAGAAGCATGCTCAGTGGTGCCAAGTTAGGACAAGAATTTTGGGCAGAGGCGGTAGATACTGCATGTTACCTGGTCAACAGGTCACCTTCATCAGTGTTGGAGGATAAGACTCCACAAAAGGTATGGACTGGTAAGAAACACTCATTTTCACATCTGAGGGTATTTGGATGTGATCCATATGTACATGTTCCAAAGGAGAAATGAACCAAGTTGGATAGTAAATCTAAAAAGTGCATCTTTATTGGGTATAAGGATGGTTTGAAGGGTTATTAGCTTTGGAACCCAATAACAAGGAAGGTTGTGTACAACCGAGATGTGGTGTTCAGAGAGGTGAAAGATGTTATTAAACATGAAGTCCAACCAAAGGAACTTGAGAAGATAGAGTTTGAGCTAAAGGAGGAAGAATCAGAATCTACAGCAGAGGAGGAATCAGAAGATGAAGAGCCACAAATTCCGGGTGTAAGAAGATCAATTCGAGAAAGAAGGTAGCCAGAAAGGTATAGTCCATCTGCTTTCTGTTCAAATTTTTCTTTATCTATTACTGATGATGATCCCATAATTTTGAAGGAAGAAGTGGATTCAAAGGATGGAAAACTCTAGAAAGAGCCTATGGTTGATGAAATGGCATCTTTGCACAAAAATGAGGCTTGGGATCTGGTGGAGTTGCCGGTTGGAAGGAAACCCATTGGCAGCAAATGGGTGTTTGAAAAGAAGACAAATGTAGAAGGAAATGTGGAGAAATACAAAGCTCTGTTGGTAGCAAAAGGTTACTCCTAAGTGTCGGGAATTGATTTTGGTGATATTTTTTCTCCTGTTGCCAAAGTAACTTCTATTAGACTACTTTCATATGTTGCTATTGCTTTTGATTCTGAGGTAGAACAGATGGATGTGGAGACAACATTTCTTCACAGGGATCTGGAAGAGGAGATCTACATGAAACAACTTGAAGGCTTTGTGGTGAAGGCTTTGTGGGACTTGGCTTCACTAGAAGCAAAGCAGATCATTGCGTGTATTTTAAATTAATTGGTGACCATGTTATTTATCTGGTCTTGTATGTGGATGATATGTTGCTGGTTGGAAATGACAAAGAAATTATCCAAGATTTGAAGACCCAATTTTTCTCCAAATTTGACATGAAAGATCTTGGTGTCGCAAACTATATTTTGGGCATGGAAATTAAAAGAGATCGGGAAAAGAGGAAGCTTTGGTTAAACCAGAGGAAGTATGTCGAGACAATACTGTAGAGGCTTAATATGCAGGATAGTGAACCGGTGAAGGTTCCTATTCCTGTAGGTGTGAGGTTATCTACTGAACAGTGTCCCAAGACACAAGAAGAGGAAGAGGACATGTCTCGTGTTCCATATGCAAGTGTAGTCGGTAGCTTGGTGTATGCAATGGTCTATACTAGACTAGGCATTGCACATGCAGTGGGAGTATTGAGCAGGTTTATGTCAAAACCAGGGAAGGAGCATTGGACAACAGTGAAGTGGGTTTTCAGGTGTTTGCGTGGCACTAGTGATTATGTTTTGTGCTACCAAGGAAGACCAGGATTGGACAGAGCGTTGGATATTCATGGCTTTGTTGATGTAGATTGGGCTGGAGATATGGATTGGAGAAGATCTACAAGTGGGTATGTGTTTAACCTATTTGGAGGTGCTGTCAGTTGGATGAGTAAGAAACAATCTGTAGTGGCACTATCAACTACACAGGCAGAATACATGGCAACCACTCATGCAAGCAAGGAAGCAGTTTGGTTGTAGAGATTGTGTTCAAGTATGGGGTTAGTACAAGAAGTTAAAAGGATAGACTATGATAGCCAAAGTGCAATTTTCTTGGAAAAGAACCCTGCATATCATTCAAAGACAAAGCACATTGATGTTCAATATCACTTTGTGAGGGATATGATAGAATACATAAAGGTGTTGCTGGTAAAGGTGGACACTTTGAAGAATACTGCAGATGCATTGACAAAATCTGTGAGCTTTGAGAAGTTCTCTTGGTGTAGAGAGACAATGGGTGTTTCAGGGCTGAAAAAATGACTAATCTCTCTTGTGGGCCCCTGTGGAAAGAAAACAACAAGTGGGAGAATGTTGGGTTGTGTTATATTCTATCCATGACTAGCTCATGTAGTTAACCGAGGGGTTAGAGGGGGGGTCACATGGGGTTTTAGGTGTACCTGTAACCACATTTTATGGGGTCCGGGGCAACGCCTCGAAAAATTTTGATTTTGGACCATATGTTAGGTTGGGCAGACCCACCTATGGTTTTATGCATGATTTTTTCGCATGTTTTTTGGACGCGATGGTTTTTTGGTCCATGGTATTGGATGCGATGGTTTTCGGTCCATGGTATTGGATGCTTCAGCATGTATAAATATGTATTATAACATTGAAAGGAACATAATGAAAAATCAAGCTTGTAGTCCCGGTCTTGGGATCTAGGGGAAAATCTCTATGTATATGTGTTTTATGTGCTATGCTCTGACATTGTTTATTTTCTATGTTTTAGAATTCGTATGCAGGTAATTTCTGTACGGGGATAAAACCTACACATTCATTGATGGGTTCTAAAGATACCATCAAATAAAGATCGCACTGGAGGATTGTGGCAATACAACCTTCGTGATAGAGTGGGGTTGCTTTCAGTATAGAGTAGTGCCATTCAGGCAAATGAATGCTGTCACAATCTTCTCCACGATAGTAATTGCGACGTTTAAAAATTTTATCCATAAATTCCTAGAGGTTTATTTGATGACTGGACTATGTTCGGATTGGTGAAGCACCATGTTGCGAGTCTACGCCTCATGCTGGATACATGTTGTAAGTACCAGATCGCGCTGAACTTGAAGAATGTATATTCTGTGTTCCTTTTGGAAGTTTGCTAGGCCATGTAGTATGTAAGCAGGGATTGGTGGTGTACCCTGTGAATATAGAAGTGATAACAAACTTAGAATCTCCCAAGAATGTTAAGTAGTTGCGCTTAACACTTGGACACATATGATACTATAGGAAGTTTATCAATTCTTATGCCGAGATCACTGCACCGATGGAGAAACTATTAAAGAAGGATCCAACTTTTTGTTGGGATGAGCAGTGTCAAAAATGTCTTGATATGTTAAAAGACAAGATGGTGATGGTGCCCATCTTAGTATTTCTAGATTGGAGGAAAGAGTTCAATGTGCATGTAGATGCCTCATGTATTGCGTTGGGTGCAATATTGACCCAACCAGGTGAAGGTGATATTGATCATCCAGTAGCATTTGCAAGTGGGAAATTGTCGAAAGACGAAAATAATTATTCCACTACAGACTTTGAAGGGTTGACGATGGTCTATGCACTGCAAAAGTTTCGACATTATTTGTTGAGCACACATTTCAAAATGTACACATACCATTCCACTCTCAAGTACTTGGTAAAAAAGCCTGTGCTGGGGGGGAATAGTTGTAGGTGTTTGCTGTTGTTTCAGGAATATGATTTTGAAGTGATTGTGAAGTCCAGACGATTGAATGTGGGACCAGACCATCTTTCTAGGATTGAGACACATGAAGAACCAATTAATTGAGATGAAGGATTGTCGTACGTGTAGCTCTTTGTTGTGCATGTTTTGGATGATCATTTTGCAGATATCATTCAGTTTATGACTACTAGAAAATCTCTAGAAGGATATTACTCAACAGAAGAAGGAACTCGTGGTATGTGCTGCTGATTTTTCTATTATAGCGGGAACTTTGTATAAAATGGGAACAAATGAAATATTGTGCCGATACCTTCCGGAGTTTGAGCCTACTAGTATGCTCACAGAGGCACATAGAGGAGTGGTGGGAGGACACTATGCAGGTTGAGTGACCGCACAAAAGATCTTGCGTGCAGGGTTATGGCGACTGATGGTGCATAAAGATTCTAAGGCATTTTGTAAAGCATGTGATTCTTGTCAAAGGACCGGAAAGCCTTCGTGAAGAGATGATTTGCCCCTAAACCCTCAAGTTTCGTTACAAGAATTTGAAAAATGGGAAATTAACTTTGGAGGTCCGATACAACCACCACAAAGGAAGACAAGTGAGTGGTACATTATTACTGCAATAGAGCACTTGATCAGATGGGCTGAAGTGCAACCAATAAAGTATTATACTATTGCTATCACTGTGAAATTCCTATTTGAATATGTCCTAACATGGTTTTGGTGCCCTAAGGTATTAATGAGTGACAGGGGTACACATTTCCTGAATGAAACAATCAGGGCAATGCTAGAAGAATTCTGGTTGTACCATCAAAAGAGTACGCCCTATCATCCCCAAGCCAATGGTACAGTGGAAGTGTTCAATAGGATTCTGCAGAATGCATTGAAAAATGTATTTAGCGTGAAGAGGAACGATTGGGATGTGCGCATTCCAGAATTCCTATGGGCATACAGGACAACATGCAAGAAGTTTATAGGCCAAACCCCATTTAGGTTGGTCTATGGAATCAAGGGAGTGATGGCCATCGAATATACTTTACCAAGCCTACGCATTTTGGCTTTGACAGAAATGTCGGCTTGCGAGACCTTGGAGGAACGGATCATGCAGCTGATGGAGTTGGAAGAAGACCGTTTTATTGCAGGATTTCACTAGCAAGTATAAAAGGAACGTGAGAAGGCCTGGCATGATAAGCATATTAAGCTGCGCACTATTGGGTGTGGAGCCTGATTATCTTCTTTATTCAAAGGTATCACCGCATTGGACCCCAGTTCGTAATGGGGCAGCAACGTTGCCCATTTATCCACATCGCCAGGGGGGTCTTGGGGGGCGGGGGCAATGGTGATTCTTTAGAGTCCCCCTTGGCAGGGGATCAAGGGCAGCTCCTCGAAGCTAAAAATAGATGTAAATTTTCCTTGTAAAATGTTATAATTTCATAATCAATCTGGGTCGTTCATTAGGCATAAATCTGATGGTAGAAGTTATGTTTAATTTTGGGTTTTTTGCCATAGAAGGAAACCCTTCACTATATATGAGGGAATTGTATTGCTCCTATGTAGAGGTGTATTTTGAGCAAGAAAGAGAGAGGAGATTGTGTGAGAGTGAAGAAGGAATTACATCGGATCTGCTGTAGGTTGTATCTCTTCATTTTTCTGGAAAATATAAAAGGAAGGAATTGTTGTTTCTTCGTGGACGTAGCCCAAATTGGGTGAACCACATATATATGTGTCTATATTGTTTTATGTGTTGTCTATGTTTATATTTATGTAATATTTTATGTGTTCCATTTCTTTGTAATATATAATTTTCTAACACGAACTTTCAAGGTGAACAACTTGGTTCTTCTTTATGATAGTAAGTTCTCAAAGTTCCTGAGTAAATTTCAAATGCACTGGCTAGGACCCCAAAGCATAACGGACTTTGAAGTCTTGAGGATGGAGTTTAGTGAACTTTGCCATAAAGTGGAGAAGATAGCTGAGTGACTCGAGGGCGAGTCACCATATTTGTGTTGGGGGCCTATTGGGATGGGATCCCTAGGATCAAGTTTTGTTAGTAAAGTCAATTTTTGTAAAATAATGTAAAGTCTCCACGAAATAAGGAAGCAGAGTGCGAAGCTAAGTAAGAATCAAAGGGGCATTAGTCCCTTATTTGGGTAGGTGATAGGTTGGTTTTGAGATTCACCCATTGGCCACGGGCCATGGTATTGTAATTAAAAAGCTATATATAGTTGAGTCTTAGTGAGTCTTAGAGATAAATTTTGATAGAGAACAATGTAAACCTTGAAACAGGAACTCATACAATTACCTGTTTTGTAGAGAGAAAAAAAAAGTGACCCGATTTTGAAAAGGGGTGATGCAAAATACACATATTTTTTTAGAGCATAGTTTTTGGCATTTTTTTTTTTTTTATGTACATTACATTTTCGAATGTTAGTTATTTGCATGTTGATTTAAAAAAGTGGTGATTCTGCATGAGTCTCTTTTTTTAAAAGAATTGTTTTTTGACATTAAATTTTCTAATGTATGAAATCTAAATAATTGTTTTCTAAAGTTAACAATTTTTGAAGTGGTCTTCTTCTTCATATTTTCTTGTATTTTATTTTATTTTTTATTTTTGTAGGGAGGTTTTTATTGTTTTCATATTTAAATAAGAATGTCGATATTTTAAAGTTTTGATATTCTACATATTTATACATGGTTAATTAATTTTTCAATGCACATGAAATATCTGTCTCTAAAAAAACAATAATGTTTAACAATTGACATAAAAATAACCATTTTCAACATAAATATAACTAAAAAATTACACATTTTCATTATTGTTTTCTAGAAAGAACATGTCAAAATCACAATTTTTATAGGAAATTTTTAACAAAAATTGGTTAAATAATGGTTTTTTATGAATTTCATGTCAAAAAAATAATAATAATCATTTTTTTTTCAAAAAATAATGACTAATATAAAAATTAATGCGAAAATCACATAATACATATATTGAACACATAACAACATTAATTAAATGTTTATTCTTTTCATAAAATGTCAAAGTCAAAACATAACAAGTATAACTAATTAATAGTTACAAAAAATGAGCTTGATTTCCAAGCATAACTTAAATTTAATCAACAATGTCATGTAATCCAAACTCTTCATCCTCTAGAGTTTCATCATTGTCTTCTTCCACAATATTTTATGCTTCATTTTTCTCATTTTCCTCTTCTAGTGGATCTTTGATGTTTGCGAATCTCCAAATGTATGTATTTTCAATCATTCCATGTAATGGTGGTTGAGGTTCCTTTGCCTTTTTTGCCACACGTGATTCAATTAAGCCCCCTTTATTCAACCTAATTTCTTGCATTGCATCTGGAAGAAATTGAAGAACATTAATTATTTGCTAAATAAAATACCACTGTACTGGATCTTTTTCAATGGTAATGCAATTTCTTCTTTTTTGAAGGCAACATGCTAGTGTTGTACCTAATTATCAAGCACAAAAGAAATAATGAAGTAAATTAGTACAATGACATATAAATTAAGAAATAAGATATTGAAACTCAATTCTATATAATAAAACTTACCTGAGCCAGAAAATAAATCCAGAACCCAATCTCCTTCATTTGAACATGTCTCTAAGATAGTTAATCAATAACTGTGTTTTTTATAAATTTTAACTATCTCTCCTTTTGCTTCTTTGTCTTCATATCTTAGTTTTCTCATAATAGCATCATAAGCTAGTACTTGGCTATGACTCTTTCCATCTACCTAATTAAAAATCATAGACATATATCTATCATATTTTTCCCAACTATCAATATGGATGAACTCACAATCATTTATAAATGGTTGATCTTCACAGTTAAGAAGATTTGACTTTTGTCTGTAACATGAAATAGTAAAATTTCAATTAACTTGTACATAAATAATTTTTTTAACATTAATCAAATATACATTTTCAACATCCCTACATCCTTGAGTTTGTTTTCCCCTTGAAGCTTGACAATAACATTGCCAATTGTGTGTCTGAATGAAATTTCACAAATCTCCATAATGGTGATGATGTGGTTTCTAGAAGTCCTACAACCACTTTACTAAGAGCTTGATAAGTATAAGGGTCAACATCATAGTTAATGTTTGGAATATTGAAACCATGGGGAATATCTACAATAACTAGGGCATAATCCCTTTTAGGTATGAGTTTAGCAATGTCTTCACAGTCACCTTGTACTATTTGATATTGAATTGTGTTAAGCCCATTCCAAATGAAATGAGTAAGAGTTGGATCAAGTTCAACATTCCTAAGGTGTTTCTTCTTCAGTCTTTCGATCTTATTTTTTTCAATAAAGGTTATGAAACTATCTGGTGCTCCATTTGCATCCTTCCTCATCTTTAATAAAATAAACAAATATATGTATAAGCTATAAAATAAAATAGTATACAAATGAATAAACTGAATGTATAAATCAACATACCTTTTTAAATGCAAAATAAAAAAAATTAGTGTTGATGTAGAACTTGAATCTGGATAGTTGCATACAACATCATCCCAACTATCTTCATTCAACAATTTAACCATTTGTTCTTGTATTTTTAGGTAAACTTTGTTGGGTGTGGAGCATGATTATCATCCTAATTTAGAGGTCTTTGTTTCAGCCGGATGTATACCCCAGGAAGATTGTACACCCCTCCATGCGGGGGGGACTTGTCCCCCCCCCCCCCCCCCCCGTGGGTTCGGGGGGGGCATCCCTCCTGGCTAGGCGGTCCCGGGACTAGTGGTCTCCCAGCGGGGGTTTTGGGGGGAAGCACCCCCGAAGCTAAAAACAAATGTAAAATTGCCTTGTAAAAGTATAGTAATTTTTAGTCAATCTGGGTAGTTCATTAGGCGGATGATTTGACGGTAGAATTTATGTTTAGTTTAGGGTTTTTGTTCCCTAGAAGGAAACCCATCTCTTTGTATGAGTGTATTGTATTGAGGCTGTTGTATATATGTGTATTCTCAGAGCAAGAAATAGATAGGTGAGAATGAGATAAAACTGAGGATATTACAGCAAATCTATTGTAGGTTGTGTCTCTTCATATTGCTAGATAATAAAAAGGAAGGATTGGTTGTTCAGGGTGGACATAGCCCAAACTAGGTGAACCACGTATTTCTATGTATGTCTAGTTTTATGTGTTTGTGTTTTTCTGCATATTGTATTTCTTGCATTTCTCTGTCATACACAATATTTTTCTAACAACTGGTATCAAAGCCAAAGGTCTATTTCACTAATAAACTAGCAGGAAAGAAGGGTTTCTCATTCGAGTGGGAGCAATGGTGGAAGATGGTAAGTTTAGGGTCGAGAAATTTAATGGCCAAAACTTCCCACTGTGGAAGATGAAGATGGAAGATTATCTGTATTAGAAACATCTGTACCTACCATTGAGCGGAAAAACAAAGATTCCAATGGATATGACAGATGAAGAATGGAACATTCTTGATAGAAAGGCACTTGGAATAGTACGGTTGTGCCTGACAGCGTCGGTCACCTTCAAAATTTTGAAGGAAGCAATGATAGAGGGTTTGATTCAGGCGTTGGAGAAACTATATGAAAAACTCTCAGCCTCAAACAAGGTATTTCTTATGAAACAGTTATTTAATATGAAGATGTTGGAAGGTGGATCTATTGTAGACCATTTAAATTGTTTTAATACAGTTACAAGTCAGATAATTTTTGTAGGGGTAAACTTTGATGATGAAGTTAGAGCTTTGTTATCCTTGTGCTCATTGCCATAAAGTTGGAATGGTTTAGTAATGGCCATTAGTAACTCTGTTTTTGGATCTAGTACTTTAAAGTTTTATGATGTTGTCGGTGCTATCCTTAGAGAGAAAATGTGACGGAAAAGCTCCGGTGAGACATCAGGTAATGCTTTGAGTGCAGAGTCTAGGGGAAGAATGGAAAGAGGAAAGAGCTCAAGATATTGCAGTAAATCAAGGAAAGGCATATCCAAGTCCAGATCAGGGATAGTGTGCTGGAAATGCAGAAAGAAAGGACACCTAAAGAAAGACTATCTCGGAAGGGAAAAGAAGGAGATGCACAACAAGAAAAAAATCATGAAGAAAATGTGACAGGTGAGGTGTTCCAAGATGCTTTGATTCTTTCTTTCAAAAATATTATTGATTCTTGGGTGGTAGATTCAGGGGCCTCATTCCATGCCACACCTGATAATAAATATTTTCATGACTATGTTCAAGGAGATTTTGAACAAGTCTATTGGGGTGATGATAAACGCTGTAAAATTGTTGGAATGGGTAAGGTTCTTGTAAAACAATAGAATGGAAACCAATGGCTACTAAAGGAGGTAAGGCATGTTCTAGATCTGAAGAAAAAATATGATTTAACAGGGCAGTTAGGCGGTGAATGTTGTGTGACAACTTTCACAAATAAACCTTGGAAGGTCACCAAAGGAGCCCTGGTAATAGCAAGAGGAAAAAAGGTTGGTACATTGTATTTATGCAATGGTATTTCTAACTATGTTAATGCTTTAACTTCCAAAGGAGCAGATGCAACATTATTGCATCACAGGCTCAGACACATGAGTGAGAAGGGGATGAAGACTCTTCACTTAAGGAATTTGTTGTTAGGTTTTGTTAGAAAATTATATATTACGGAGCAATAGAACACATAAAATATTGCAGAAATATAAACGCAGAAAACGCATAAAACAAGAGAGACACAGATAAACGTGGTTCACCTAGTTTTGGCTACGTCCACCCCAAACAGCCAGTCCTTCCTTTCTATTATCTAGCAACATGAAGAGACACAACCTACAACAGATTCGTTGTAATATCCTCTGTTTTCTCTCACAGTCTCACCTCTCTGTTTCTCGCTCACAGAATACACATCTATTACATAGCCTCAAATACAATTCCCTCATACAAAGAGAGGGGTTTCCTTATAGGGCAAAACCCTAAACTAATCATAAGTTCTACCATCAGATCATCCACCTAATGAACGACCCAGATTGACTAGAAATTACTATACTTTTACAAGGAAATTTTACATATGTTTTTAGCTTCAGGGGACCGCTAGCCCCCGGACCCCCCTACATGGATGAGTGTACAAACTTCCTGGGGTATTCGTCCAGCTGAAACAAAGACCTCTGAAAAATCATGCTCCACACACAACAATCTCCCACTTGGAGAATGATTGTAGCAACTGCACCACTGCTTCATTTGCTGGATAATGACACCTCTTTGGACCTGGTTGTTTCTCATGTTCATCGTCATCCTTGAAGACCAATTGATACTGAGCATATTCTCAGTTTCTCCCTGGTTACAACTTTTGTTAGCATATCTGCAAGATTTCGGCTAGTGTGTATCTTTTCCAGCTTCAACTCTCCATCTTTCAACACTGACCATATGAAATGGTACTTGATCTGTATGTGTTTAGTCCAGGAATGAAAAGCTGAGTTCTTTCCAAGATGAATGGAACTTTGGCTATCACTGTATAACGTGCCCATATAATGCTCCTTACCCAATTCACCCATAAACCTTTATAACCAAATCATTTCTTTACCAGCCTCTGTAGTAGCAACATACTCTGCTTCTATTGTTGAAAGTGCAACAACACTCTGGATTTTTCCAAAGGGGTTTCTTTGTAGGGTAAAAACCCTAAACTAAACATAAGTTCTACCGTTAGATCATCTGCCTAATGAATGGCCCAGATTGACTAGAAATTGCTATACTTTTACAAGGCAATTTTACATCTATTTTTAGCTTTGGGGGTGCTACCCCCGAGTCCCCGCTGGGGGACCGCTACCCCCCGGACCCCTAGCCGGGGGGGATCAACCCCCCCAGACTCCCACGGGGGTGACAAGTTCCCCCCACACCCCCCTGCGTGGAGGGGTGTACAAACTTTCTGGGGTTACATCCAGCTGAAACAAAGACCTCTAAACAATCATGCTCCACACACAACAGGTTTGAAGAATGTTGATTTGGACTTCTATGAGAATTGCATTTATGGAAAACAGAAGAGAGTCAAATTTCTCAGAGTTGGGAAAGAAAAGAAGAGAAACAAATTAGAGCTTGTGCATACAGATGTATGAGGACCTGCTCAGGTATCGTCTCTCAGTGGCTCTCATTATTATGTTAATTTTATTGATGATGCAACTAGAAAAACTTGGATTTATTTTATTTAGACTAAATCTGATGTATTTGATAATATCAAGAAATGGAAAGCTTTGGTTGAGATTGAGACAAGAAAGAAATTGAAGTGTCTCAGATCAGACAATGGAGATGAATATTGCAGCAGAGAGTTTGATAGGTACTGTTCAGAGCATGAAATTTGTAGAGAGAATATAGTTCTAAGAACACCACAAGAAAATGGTGTGTCAGAAAAGATGAACAGAACAATCATGGAGCGTGCAAGGTGCATGAGATTGCATGTAGGATTGCCTTTACAATTTTGGGTAGATGTTGTAGATACTGCTGTTTATCTAATAAATAGAGGGCCTTCACGTTCCTTGGATGGTGGTATTCCAGAGGAAGCATGGAAAAGTTAAAAGGTAAACTACTCATTTTTAAAGCCTTTTGGTTGTGAGGCCTTTGTCCATATTAATAAAGAAAATAAAACAAAGCTTGAGGCAAAATCAAAGAAATTTACCTTTTTTGGATATGGTTTTAATGATTTTGGTTATCGCTTATATGATTATGAAAATTACAAAATCATTAGGAGAAGAGATGTAATATTCACTGAAAAGGTCTTGTATAAGAATCAGTTGCAGGAAAAGGAATAGGAAAAAGAAACAAGGAATACACAGTTCTTAATGGGATCACTGAAAAAGTAAAGGTGCCTGAAAATAATAATAATCAACAACCACAACAACAACAACCACAATAGCAACAGGCACCCCAAACACCTGAAAGTGGTGTTAGAAGATCTACCAGGATAAGTATACCCCCTGAACGATACTCTCCTTCATTATATTATTTATTGTTGACTGATTCTAATGAACACAAATGTTATGAAGAAGCAATGCAGATTGAAAGCAGGGAGAAGTGGGAGCTAGCCATGGAAGATGAGATGGACTCCTTATTGCATAACTAGACTTGGGACTTAGTTAGGTGGCCTGCAGGCAAAACTACATTGCAGAATAAATGGGTTTACAGGCTAAAGGAAGAAGATGGAGGAAAACAGAGGTACAAAACTAGACTTGTGGTGAATGGGTTTGCACAAAAGGAAGGTATTGATTTTGATGAAATATTTTCTCCTGTTGTTAAAATGACTTCAATCAGAACTATTTTAAGTCTAGTAGCAGTTGAAGATTTGCATCTTGAGCAGTTAGATGCAATGAAAACCTTTCTCCATGGGGATTTGGAGGAAGAGATATATATATGCATCAGCCACAAGGATATGAGGTAAAAGGGAAGGATAAAGTAGTGTGCAGGTTGAAGAATTGTATGGCTTAAAATAGGCTCTAAGGCAGTGGTATGTAAAATTTGACAAGTTTATGTCTAAACAAGGTTATACTAGATGTCACTTTGATCATTGTGTTTATCTGAACAAGAAAAATGATGGAAACTATATTATATTATTATTGTATGTAGTTGACATGCTTGTTACAGGGTCTAACATGCAGGAAATAAATGTGCTCAAAAGAAAATTGGCAAATTCATTTGCAATGAAGGATTTGGGAGCTGTAAAACAAATCCTTGGCATGAGAATCACTAGAGACAGGAAAAATCGCAAACTAACATTGTCTCAGAATGAGTACATACAAAAGGTGTTGAAAAGATTTAATATGCACAATGCAAAACCAGTTAGTACACCTTTTGCTAGCCATTTTAAACTTAGTAAGGAAATGTGCTCAAAGACCCAAGAAGACATGGATTATATGTCTAGATTTCCATATGCATCAGTGGTTGGAAGCTTAATGTATGCAATGGTCTGCACAAGCCCTGATATTGCACATGCAGTGGGAGTTGTAAGCAGGTACATGCACAATCCAGGAAAGGAACATTGGATGGCAGTGAAATGGATTCTCAGATATTTGAAAGGTACAACAAATCAAGCATTATGCATTGGTGGTTCAAACATTTCTCTACAAGGATATGTTGATGCAGATATGGCAGGTGAGATAGATAACAGGAGGAGAACTATAGGATATGTATTTACTGTAGGTGGAACAGCTGTAAGTTTGGTTTCAAAAATCCAAAGTGTTGTTGCACTTTCAACAACAGAAGTAGAGTATGTTGCTGCTACAGAGGCTAGTAAAGAAATGATTTGGTTACAAAGGTTTATGGGTGAATTGGGTAAGGACCATGATATGGGCACGTTATACAGTGATAGCCAAAGTGCCATCCATCTTGCAAAGAACTCAGCATTTCATTCTAGGACTAAACACATATAGCTCAAGTACCATTTCATACGATCAGTGTTGGAAGATGGAGAGTTGAAGTTGGAAAAGATACACACCAACCAGAATCTTGCAGATATGCTAACAAAAGTTGTAACCAGGGAGAAACTGACAATATGCTCAGTTTCAATTGGTCTTCAAGTATGATGAAGAAGATGAGAAAAATCCAGGTCCAAAGAGGAGTCATTGTCCAGCAAATGAAGCAACGGTGGAGTTGCTATAATCAGTCTCCAAGTGGGAGATTGTTGGGTGTGGAGCCTGATTATCTTCTGTATTCAAAGGTATCGCCACATTGGACCCCAGTTCGAAATGGCTGCCCGAAAAATATTCGCTGTATGGGGGGTCTAGGGGGGGCGGCTGCGACCTTTGGGGAGCCCCCCCTTGGTGGAGAGTTCTAGGGGCAGCGCCCCTGAAGCTAAGAATAGATGTAAAATTTCCTTGTAAAAGTATAGTAATTTCTAGTCAATCTGGGTTGTTCATTAGGTGGAGATCTTATGGTAGAAGTTATGTTTAATTTTGGGTTTTTTTCCCTAGAAGGCAACCCCTCACTATATATGAGGGAATTGTATTGCGTCTATGTAGATCTGTATTCTGAGTGAGAAAGAGAGAGGAGATTGAGAGCGAAGAGGGTGTTACAACAGATTTGTTGTAGGTTGTATCTCTTCAGTTTGTTGGATAATATAAAAGGAAGGACTGGTTGTTTCTCCGTGGACGTAGCCCAAACTGGGTGAACCACGTATATCTGTGTCTTTCTTGTTTTATGTGTTTTCTGTGTTTATATTTCTGCAATATTATATGTGTTCCATTGCTCCGTAATATATAATTTTCT
>APFE030655873.1:171000-190528 GCA_000404065.3 Pinus taeda | reverse complement strand
ATCCTCTTCACAATACAAAAAGAATTAGCTCTCAAGCTATTCAGTTCTCAATGAACTATGAAGATATGAAGATATGTCTCATGAACCACCCAAGCCCTGTTTATATAGGCTTTCCCTTTGGTCCTTATGTAGTTTTCTTAGGAAATAATAGCAAAAGAATATGCTATTAATTCCAACATACCAAAAACAACCAATGGTCGAACTACGTATTCCTTGAGAACACTAGTTCCTCAACCATGCAAAAACTACTTACTAGAAATAGTTAGGCATCTGATAGTACATTGTCCCACATCTGATCTCAACTGGGCCTCTGACAAAACTGACATGCAAAAGTTATCCATGAGTGAATCCTCAGTTATTTAAAATAATAGTTGTCACATGCATGCAAGCATTAACAAACTATATTTTATTATTTTAACAACTTGTTAAAATAATCTAACTGGACTTGACTATTTAGAACTAAGTCAACTGATTCTCTCATTATAGAACTGAACCTTATCTCCTTTAATCAAGGGATAAATTCCTAAATCAAGGAGAAAATAATTGCATGATCTCACAAAGACTTCAAGTTTTAATTTTTCATAATTAATTAACTCATGGAGATTAATTAATTAATATTTTAAACTGTTGTTAAGACCAAAATTAATTTTACTTCCTATAAATAGACTAGGGATTTCTATAAATAGGAAGGGACCCAGAAATGCTATTTTTTAGACATGCTATTTTTAGTAGGTTTATATTTAGCACATTCTAAATTTATCATTTCTTGTTGCACACTTTTCAACAGAGAACACATGTGCTTGCACTCTTTGAAGAAATACCTAACAAGGGTGATCATTGTGCTTTTCTGGTAGTCTATCCAGATGAGGAACCTTCCCATATTGAACTCTCCTCCTCTTGAAATTGAGCAGTGGCTTGCCTAAGGATTGAAGAAACAACCAAGAGTGGCTTACCTTAATACTGAGTAAACCATTGGGAAGCTTTTTGTCTAAAGAACCTATTGATTGTTCAAAAAATTTCCACTGAAGAACCTTCCCATCTTATAATAAGATTACTCTCCTGATTTACGAATGTGATTCTCTGTGATAAAAGGGACCCCTATGATTAAATATGACTAAGTTAAAGTTGATGAGATTGAATAGTTGTTTGATTGAGGTTGAGGAATACCATTGGGAAGGTTGTGGTTTGAAGAACCTACTGATTTATCAGTATATTTCCAATGAATAACCTTCCCATACAATAATGAAAATTATTCCCCTAGAGTAGAAATGTTAGTCTCGGTGTTTATAAATACCCATATGATGAGGTTGACTAAAATCGAGCCTTGATACTTGATAGTGGGAAACTATTGAGAACATTTTAGGGAAGTGAGTCCATGTGCATTTGGCTATCTAATTGGCTAATGGGCGAAGGTGGGTTACTTTTTTCACTGCTACAACACCCTCTAAAATTTGGCTTGCACCAAATTTTGAAGCCTACCTTGGTCTTGTATATTGTCGTCGCAAACATTGAGATCCCTTCCATGTGTTTTCTCTAAGTGTTTTGGTCCCTTTTGTAAGAAAGGGAAAAATATCGTATTTTTGCATGTTAGCTATTGGACAATGTGTATAAGTTTGTTTTGGTGTTTTCAAGGGTTTATATTTGTGCAAATGAGTTGATATAACCATGTAAACATCTGTTGCACTCATTCTCAAATTTTTAAGCATTGTCTCATAAGTGTTGTCATGGTCATCACAAAGTGTATCTTTGGTGTTGCACTTGTCATAAGTCATTGCAAAGTTATCGCATTGAGGGAAAAATATTGTTCATATGTCGTGGATTATCTATGTTTTTGTGTCATCAAGTTTTATAAGTGTGTGATCATAGTCAAGTCATATCACTATTCACATTAGCTCAATGATCCCACAATTAGCCAGATTTCAGAAATTTTCCAGCAACTTAGCCTCATCTGGCCTTCCTCAACTATGCATTACGGAGTTCCAATCATCAAGCTACAACCATTCCCTTAACACTATGTAATGCGTAGTTCCTGCCTCTGAGGACTATGCACTCTGTAGTTCCAGTGTTCAAGCTCAGACCTTGGCCCCCAAAATTGCGCAATTCATCCCTCCAACCTGGCCTCAACTGCACATTGCTCAATATTTGAGCTCAAGCTTAGCCCTTGAGCTCATAAGAAACACAATTTTGCAATCATCAGGTCTTCTCTTCCTCCCAGAACTGTGTAGTTGGCTGAAATAAAGCAAAACCCCTTAGCACGACTCACTGAGTCCCAAAACTACATAATTTTCCTTCCCAGTCCAGCCTGAACTGCACACTGCACAGTCTCAAGGCTTGAGAATCACCCCTGACTGCCTGAGCTATGAAATTGTGTAGTCATTGAGCCTCTCCCTCAGCCTGCCACCTAATTCTAACTCAGTCAGTGGATCAACACACACCATCTTAGACAAGGGGTTTTTGGACTGATGTCATTTCGTCATCAGTGAATTGCAGATGTAGGTACTTTATCATACCATAACAATATGATGAAGAAAGAGATGGAGAAGGGAAACATGTTGAAAGATATATTTGTAGTTGATTATGCAAGCTAATCGATCAAGAGAAAACAAAGGGACAATAGTTTGCAACCACAACTCAAGACTTAATATCATTGAAGATTCCTTACCTCTAAGCCATAAGGAGGTGGATAAAAGAGCATCCTCAAGAAGACATGTAGCAAGAAGAAACATAAGTTGCTTAACATTGCCATGTCATCAAGCAATCCAAGTCAACATTGTCTTTTCATGAGTTGTCATATGCCACATCATTATTGTGGATCATGTAATTTTTTATTCGATTGAAGTCCAAAGGACATGTACAAAAGATGAAGAGTCATGTAAAGTCAAAAAGTCATAGGAAGTCAATGAGTCATGAGGGTAGTCAAAGAGTCACAAGTGAGGTGAAGCATCACCCCAATGGTTATATATACACCCTGATTGTATGAGCAAAGAACTTTTCACCTTGGCACCTCCCGCATGGCATTAAAGAGACGAGCTATTTATTTTTGGGAGCAAGGAGTGGCTCCAACGCTCCACTATTGGGGCTACTGGTGTTCGTTTTATACATGTGTCTTGTGACTTTTACTTAATATCAGAAACCTCATGGCCAACACATTATTTTTGCATGAGCTATGAATATTTGTAAGACTATTATGTGGATGTTTGTAATTCATGTTTTAATTCATCTATGCTAATGTAGTTTAACTATTTTGGTTATTTTATTACTTATCATATTGAGAAAGCGCTCTAATGGTTGTTATAACTGTCACATCCTTGTGGACTAATTCGCTGGATGTTAGACATATATTTTTTGTTTATAATGGTTGTAATGATCATCACATATTTGTGGACATGATACTATTACCTCTCTCATAGAGGCTCACTTTCCTTTCCTGCAATAAAAAAAATATTGACCCACATACAACTGAACACTCACCAGGCATACTCACTTGCTGATATGATATTAGAAGTGCATAACTCTCTTGTACTCAGCTTTGTAGCCAAGGGAAACCTATAAGAATACATGGAAATCAGTCCAATATCCTAGATGGGACTCCTATTCCAAACAGTGTGAGGTCTAATTGGGACTTCACATTGGGGAGACCCCCTTGGTTGACGGATTTCTAGCACCTTCAACAAAATGGCGCTGGAAGGAGGGAAACATGACAAGTTGATACCTTTGAGTTTATTTTGAATCTCTTATCGTAAATGGCTCATCCTCAAATCATACTCCCGGAGTGTTTTTCTAACCTTTCCCCCAGTGAACTTTCAATCCCTAATGAGTCTCTCCATGACTTGTCTCAACTCAATTTTGATGGTGAGGGTGATACGTCCTTTGCCAAACATGCATCTCTTTTTCTTAAGTTCTATGAATACTATGAAATGGATTGTGAAGATGTAGCTTGTATTGCTTTCAACCTCACCCTTGAAGGTTGAGTTAGTCGATGGTGTCACACTCTACTACCTATTTCCATTCATTCTCTTAACCATCTTGTCAAGGAGCTTTAGTTAGCATTTGATAGGTATGATTACCGATATGTTTATAAAAGAATCAATCAACTTATAATGGAGCCCGATGAATCGGTTGAGGATTTCTCTAATCGCTTCCTTCATCTTTGTTATGAATTTCCTAAAGAAGATATGGATTGTGATTTCTTGAAACAAAAGTTTGAGCATTTGGTTCATGTCTCTTTTCATGGTGAATCCAAACCACCCAATGTCTCTTCTTCCCCAACTCCTGTAAATCAAAAGACACCCCTAATTTCAAAGGAGGAATTGGCTACTCCTTTCGATCCTTGTCCCCCTCCTTTTTCGATTCTGATGAGGGTGCCTTCTTGCAATGATATTAAAGTTGGGAATTTTTCATATCAAATTCCTAATCCATCTTCTCATCCTCCTTATGCTTTTCATGATTCAAATCCAATAGAGGAAATCCTGGAATAGATCATAAAGCCAATGGTGAAAGCCAATTTTTACATTCCTCAAGATGGTATAAACATTCATAACTCTAGCCTTGAATACGATTCGGTTTTCCATCATCCTCTATCATATACATTCCATGAATCTTTGTACTATGATCTGCTTGATCAATCTGCTCCACCAGCTAGTTTTTCACACTCCTATTTTCAAGTTGTTGGTCAAAATTGCGATTAGGTTCAAGGTAGTCACATTACACAGGTAGAGGATCAGGAAGGCGAAGATTCTTTCATTATTTCTTCTCTTTTTCAAAATATTTCGTGTCAAGATGATGCTCTTACATTCTTGGATGATTTTCAATCTTCTAATATTTGTAGTGAATCAAATTAAATCAATTTTTTTAGATTCGTATTCTTAGGAAATAATCATTTTGATGATGGTGATTATGCTAATATACGTGATGATGAATTCCCAAGTGCACCAACTGATTTTTCGGTTCCTTTAGAATATTTTTATATGATGTAATTAGATCTAGGTTCTGATCCAGCCGAAGAAAATGTTCTTATCGAAACTTCCTCTTCATCCCACTCTCCCTTTTTCTCACCTGTTTGTGATGCATCTACATGCAATGAAGATACTCCATTCTCTTCAAGTTCTTCATCGAATGAGGTCACTTCTTAATTGACACAAGGTAGTGAGGTTTTCCATGGTGAAAGAGAAAATAATCATATCACTGAGTATCCTTTCCATCATGTATCATCTCTTGTTTTGCATGAAGACAACTCTTCAAATCAATTTGCTCATGAAATTTCTTCGATTCATACATCTCTAGACTTGTGATTAGAAGAATCTTTTGACTTGAGTAATTTGGTTTTCAAAGTTATAAAATCCAATCAAATCAATGACAGAGGTGGTTTTCATCCTATTGATAGTGATCTCATTAAAAGTAAAGCAATTTTCCTTACATCATGCATGATCTGGTTCAATCTTAAAAATGTGATTTTATAATCCTTGGAAGTTTCAGGACTTGTCAAGGAGTTGAGGCACTTCAACTTCCATTGATGGTTATGTCAGGATCTTGCAACTATGTTAAGAGCCCGGAACTGAGTCAGGTATAGTTTTCCTCGTAAAATTCTTCTTTCTGCATGGTTTCGCTTGATGTAAATTCCTTCTTGAAATATGTTTGGCATTGCAGATATAATGTTTTAAACTTTCAAGGTTTGGTTTCTAATTAGATTCAAGTTCCTATTTCTGTTTATTCATCTCCATGCAAAAATATTTCTCTTAACCCAAGTTTGGAGAGTGTGTCTCTCACAAAAGCATGGAATCGTGAAGTTTATTAATCTAAATATTATATTTGGCCAAGGAAGTCATGCTTGTCACATTCTTTTGAAAAAATCAGTTCCTGGTCCTTCTTGTGAATATTATGATGCTAATCGTTTTCTTCATCACACCTAAAATCCTTTTGAGTGTTAGTGAATGCATGGATTATTTGACGAATAAAATTATTCTTCACTTGTTTTACCCTGACTGGCTTCATGTGATTTCTATACTAGAATTCATTTTTACTTCTTTTGACGATTATGATGCTAGTGTAGTGTCCAACCAGTTATAAGAAAATGGTTTGTTATACTCATCATGTGAGGAAGATGATTATATTATGCAAAGAATTTGCGAAACTATTCAAGTTGATTTATCTTTGGTAATTACAAACTAGGAATCTGATGCTTTAATCAGCCTATCTCATCATGATTATGTCTCTGATTATTGTCGTTTAACTTACTATTTTCCCATCAACGCATCCAATGACAATTGTTTTACACCCTTTGGTCTTTATGGTTTAACACCTCACTATCCACGTACTTGTCAAGCAATTGAGGCACTTCCGCAGTCGTTGATGGTTATGTCAAATCCTCTTTGTATTAACATGTCTGTTGAATATGATTAGATCTATTTTCCTTCGCAAGATTCTCATCGTAATCCCGTGCCTCTAATTGAATATTCATCTTTTCAAAGATTTTAGGGTTTTCAAGAGGATTATCACGAATTTTATGATCGAAACGTTGAATGGTTGGAGAAATCTTACTTGGAAGGCTCTGTCGCAAATGATAATTTTTTATCTTTCCACGTGCTTGTTAAGGAGTTTGATAATTTGCAACAATCTTCCGAGGTTTGTTGAATGATGGTTTTCATAAAAAAAGGTAATAATGTGAGCTGGTGAGAAGTAGTATCTATGGTATATCATTCTTCTAACAGTAAAGAGCTTCAAATTGTTGTGCAAGTTATTCAAGTTCTTATCTGTTCTGCTGCACATTGATTTATATTAGTTTTAATTGCTTATATCTTTTTGAATGCAGGTCGAAGGCAGTTACGGTGGCTTCACTGGAAATTTCATTTTATGTGACCTCCACGTTCTAGATGATTAGGTTAGGAGTAGGTCTAATTGCATATTAGTTTACCTGCACATTTATCTTGCATTCATTTTTCGTAGTTTGTCTTGAGTTTCCTCATTTTGCTTTTGCATCATCTTTCGGTTAGCCTCCTTCCATTTTGTCTTTTGGTTTTGTTTCCTTGTTGTGTGTTATATTTTATTTTATTTTGTAGGACCTTGCATGAAGTGCTTTGTTGGCTCAAAAGGCAATGTGGAAAAACTGAAAATTATCTTGTGACACTACAACATTTGGCTAACCTTTGGTACTTCTTTTCGTTGGTTACATATTTTGGTCAATGAAGTTCCAATGGAAATTATGATCCATCCGTAAGGAAAGTTTTGGTCAATCCATGATACTTGTGTCTATTCAGGAAACCTAATGCCCACACTCGATTCTTTATATTTCTGTATTTTCATGCTTATCCAATTAATTAATAGAAGAGGAAAAGGGGAAAATCTAAATGAGCAAACCTAAATCAGAGGCCTCTCATGCTCTCAATAAGTCATGATCCCTCTTCCGCCCATAAAATGAATAAGTGCCAATGCATATTGCTCTTTAAATATATAAATAAAGGCAAAAGAAGAGAAAGGCTTCCTACATAGAGAGGTGAAGCAAGAAACTTTGTCAGGGTACTG
Source organism: Pinus taeda (assembly GCA_000404065.3). Taxonomy (NCBI): domain Eukaryota; kingdom Viridiplantae; phylum Streptophyta; class Pinopsida; order Pinales; family Pinaceae; genus Pinus; species Pinus taeda. The sequence continues at coordinate 183,010 of APFE030655873.1, read as the reverse complement.
TCCACACTCACTGGCAGCAGAGAAATTTTTATGTTACTGTAGTGACTCCATCAGGGTACTATCCAAGCCTACTAGTAGTGGAGCAACACCAAAGATGAAAACTTATACTCTGAAAATATAAAGATCGCAAACTTAACTATGCTTTCTAATTCGAAACATTACTATATTTTTGAATCTTTTAATTGAGTTCAAATCAAGAACGAACAAAGGGGACTATGTCTATTCATGACGTGAGTGGGGAAGCTAAATTAATATGCACGATGAATCAATACTTCCTAAAGAACTAAGACCCTACACAGAAGATTCAACTAAGACAGAGAAGCTGGAATTCTACCAGTGTGTTGCCAATTGTTGTTGTTGCTACAACACCCTCCCAAATTTTGGCCTACACTAAATTTAGGGGCCTACCTTGGAATATTGTCATCAAAAACATTGAGATCCATTCCATGTGTTTTCTCTAAGTGTTTTGGTCCCTTTTGCAAGAAAGACAAAATGTCATATTTTCCAATGTTAGTTGTCACACAATGTGTATAATATTATTTTGGTGGTTTCAAGAGGTTTTCTTTGTGAAAATGAGTTAATCTAATCATGTAAACTTTCATCATACTCATTCCCAAAGTTTTAAGCATTATCGCACAAGTGTCGTTATGGTCGTCGCAAAGTGTATCTTTGGTGTCACACTTGTCGTAAGTCATCAAAAGTTATCGTAATGAGGGAAAATTATTGTTCATATGTCATGGATGATCTATGTTGTTGTGTCATCAAGTGTTATAAGTGTGTGATCACAGTCAATTCATATCATTGTTAACATCATCTCATTGATCCAACACTTCGCCAAATTTTAGAAATTTCCCAACAACTTAGCCTCATCTCACATTCCTCAATTGCACATTGCATAGTTCCAACTCTCTAGTTGCAACCTTGCCCCTTGACACTACGCAATGCGTAGTTCCTACCTCCCAGGACTATGCACTGCATAGTTCCAATGCTCAAGCCCAGACCTTGGCCCACAGAATTGTGCAATCTGACCCTCCAGCCTGACCTCAACTATGCATTGCATAGTCTTTGATCTTAAGCTTAGCCCCTGATCTCTTTATTTGTGCAATTGAAAATCACCAGGTCTATTCTGTCTCCCAGAACTGTGCAGTTGGCTAAAACAGTGCAAAACCCCTCAACTTGGCTGACTGAGTCCCAAAATTGCACAATCTGCCTACCCAGTCCAGCCTAAAATACACATTGTGTACTCTCAAGGCTCCATATTCACCCCTGACAGTGTGAGTTGTGCAATTGCATAATCACTGAGCCTCTCCCTTAACTTGTCACCTGGTTCTGACTCAATCAGTGGATCAACATGCACCATCTTAGAATAGGGGTTTATCGGACCAATGTCATCTCGTCATGAGTGAATTGCAGATGTAGGTACTCTATCATACCATGATAGGGTGATGAAGAAGGATATGGAGAAGGGAAACATGTTGAAATGCATACTTATAGTTGATTATGCAAGCTTATAAGTCAAGAGAAAACAAAGGGACCCTCGTTTGCGACCACAACTCAAGACTTGATATCATTAAAGACTCCTTACTTATAAGCCATAAGGAGGTGGATATATGATCATCCTCAAGAAGACATGTAGCAAGAAACAACAAAAGTGGCTTGACATTTCCATGTCAGCAGTGTTATGTTATGTCATGTCATGAGTTGTCATATCCCACATCATTATTGTGGATCATGTAATGTCTTATTCGAAAATGTATTGTAAAGTGGAAGTCCAAAGGACATGTACAAAAGATGAAGAGTCACATAAAGTCGAAAATTCATAGGAAGTCAAACATTCATGAGGGTAGTCAAAGAGTCACAAGTGAGATGAAGCATCACCCAATTGGTTATATATACACCCTCATTGTATGAACAAAGGAATTTTCACCTCGGCTCCTCCTACAAGGCATTAGAGAGATAAGCTAGCTCTTTTGGGGAGTAAGGAGTGGCTCCAATGCTCCACTGTTGGGGCTAGTGGTGTTTGTTTTATACGTGTGCCTTGTGACTTTTACTTAATATCAGAAACCTCATGGCCAACACATTCTTTCTACATGGATTATGAATATTTATAAGACTATTATGTGGATGTTTGTAATTCATGTTTTATTTCATATGTGCTAAAGTAGTTGAACTATTTTGTTTATTTCAGTACTTATCATATTGAGAATGTGTTGTAATGGTTGTTATAACTATCACATCCTTGTGTGTTGTTTCGTTGGATGTTAGACATATATTGTTTGTTTATAATGGTTGCAATGACCATCACATCTTTGTGGACTATTTCGCTAGATGTTAGACAAATATTTTATGTGTGTGTCTTTACTAGGATGGTAATATTACCTCTCTCCTATAGGATCACTTTCCTTTTCCTCTGCAGTAGAAGAATCTTTACATGCTTACAACCAAACACTCACCAGACATACTCACTAGCTGATCTGAGATTACTTGTGCATAACTCTCTTGTGCTGAATTTTGTAGCCAAGGAAAACCTATAAGAATACATTGCAGTTGAGCCAATATCCCGGATGGGTCTCCTATTCCAAATTGTCTTAGCACTAATTGGGACTTCACATCAGGGAGATCCCCTTGGTTGACGAATTTCTAGCACCATCAACAATTACCTTTGGAGTCCTTGTTTCAACTGGAAGCACTAATTTTACAATGTTAACCACTCCTCTTCAAGCTTCAAAATCTGGCTTGGGGGTGACTATTGAAAGAAAGGCATGGTTGTAATGTGTCTAAGGTTGGGTGAAGATTTGCGGTCCCAATCTTAGTTTCCATATATTTTTATAAGATAAGTATTCTCTTATGTCTTGGTGCATGTGATTATCATGTCTCTGTTTATTGTGCTAAAACAGTGTCATGATAAAGTTAAGGAGTGTTGTTTCCTACATGAATGAGGAATATCAATATCTTATGTAAATATTCTAAGGAATGGCCCTTTTCCTATGGTATTTTTGAGCTTGAAATTAACCTAGGATGTTTGAGCATGAAGGTATGGGTAATCCCTGATAATGAATGAAATGCTTGCATTGAAATATTTGAATATCTTGCGACTGTGTTGATAAATTAGTCATGTTAACAATAAGGAATGTGATTTTCTGTGTAGAAGTGATTTCTGAATATTTTCTTAAGAATGGGTTTACTTTTGTATCCATCCCAAGTCTAAATAGCTTATGTATGAAGAGATGGAAAACCTTTGTTAATTAATTGGATGATTGTATGAAAAATGATGTGGTTGGTAAGCCTTGGTTTATGAATTGTAAAGCTAAGGAGGTATAGAATTTGTTTGTACATACATATATATACAAGTCAATTTGGGTTGAGTACTTACTTAAAGCTTAGGAGGGACAGATCTGAGAGCTTTATGACTTTATATATATCTATATCTATATATATATATATATGCTTGCATGGGATAGACCAAGGACTCAGCCTTAAGACATTAAGGGCATAGCTGATGAGTTGTTATAGACCCATTTGAAAGGGTGTTATAACCAAAGCGTCAAGGGAAGAAAATACCACACTATATAGTTAGATTCTTATGTCGGGGGTGGTGATTAGGGCTCAAAGGAGCACGAAGACTCATGCCCTATGAGCCATATGGCCAGTAAGCCATGTCCATGGGCATAGGCAAGAGAAATTCAGGTCATTAAAAGCTAAGTGTTTATAGTTGTCTATGTGTCCCAGAGGTTTTACCCTAGAGAATTCGTTGAGAGCCCAGGGAAATCTTGTTGAGATTCATTCACCAGGATGACGTGGTGGGTGGAGCCGATTTTTAAGCATTTGGCGTATTAGGGTAGAGGACCCCCAAATCACTTATAACATGAAATTTGAAATTACCGTGTAATGGGGGCCAGGCAGGACCCACAACCAACATGGAAAGTGATGTGGCCTTAGATCCACGTGGAAACCTGGGAGGCGGTCATGTGTCAGTTGAATTTGAGGTTTTGTGGGTCTAAGTGGCTTATATTCAGTGACACATGGTATACTTAGAGTAGAGCCACGTGGATGGTGACGTTACCCCAGTGAAAAGTGTCAGCAACATCACCCCAATGCTTTGTCCCTGGTGATTTCTTAAGGAGTCAAATTCAATCCTACCAGGATTTAATCGCCAAGGTGAGGTGGAATTGGTGGGGCCCACCTACACATTTGTAAGGGGCTAGATTGGTTGAGGCAAATTAGAGGTGGCAATATTCCATGAGGATATTCCATATAACCCCAAAAAATGTGAATGGAGGCATAGTGGAAAAGGCCAGGATGATTTGGAAAGGATGGAGTCTACTCACGATTGCAACAAATGACGAAGGAACACAAGGAGGAGGGGTACACATAACCCCGGAAGGTCTTCCCCAACAGTTTCAACAGGGGACTACATTGGAACTTGTCGATATTTATTCGTAGGGTGACATGGCCATAGAAGGGCTCACACCCATGTACATTGTATATATTATATATTATGTTATAAGGTGGGCCTTACGGACCATAGAAATGGGTCAATACATGACACTATGTGAATGGGTATGTAGTTGGGGTCATGCTACTAGGTGGTGATGAGGTGGATATGACATGGATAGCCACATGGCAGGCGAGAGAGCTGTGGCACTATTTGATGAGGTGGATATCTTTTGATCTGGGTGTTGGATTGAGACAAATTTTATATCGTTGGAACGGTCTCAACGAGATGAAAAAAGTGATGTCATTCATTTTAAGTTTTGAGAAAGTTTAGAAAGGTCAAAAAAATTAGATCTCATTTCCATAACTGGACTTTAGAGGTTAGTTCAGCTTAGTAACTGCCTCCCTCTAACCGTAGTAGGAGCGAGGGATAGTAGGGGATATGTTACATAGTGGTATCATGGCTTCTAGGTTCAACACTTGGAATGGATGGGCTCTATTGCAGAAGGGATGTAGACAAAGGTTCAACATTGGACCTTTGGAGTCAAGTAATACCATAAAGCATTGTGATAAGCATTAGAGACTTGATTGTTGTGTGGATTGATCATATTGTTACCCTAGGGACAACCTCTGGCTGAAAGGAGGCCAATGCCTAGGACATCTATGCAGAATAGGTAAAATGTCCTTGTTTTATCATTTTATACATGATTGCCTAGAGATATTTCTTAAAAATTTAATGCATTTATAGCTCCTGGAGAAAGGAAAAAACCCTCCCAAGATGGCCAGGCTATTTGTGAAATGACTTACTAAAGTTATAGTATGGTTAGAGAGAAAATAAAGAGGAAGATTAAATGTACAAGGCCGCAGGAGCAAAATATTTTACACCAAATATTAGTTGAAATCATGCAAAACTGAAGAAATGAAATGATGGAAAAGGTGGAGCACAGTTTAAGGTTACTTTTAATAAAGATGCATAGGTACTGTCAACTATTTAAAATAGAAGTAAATCTGTTGAATTAAAAATAACCAGCGACTTCATTACACATTTTCCAAAGAAGAATTACACATAAATGACTTACAAAAAGACAAACAAAAACATGTCATGATCAACAGACAATTGGAATCATCTTGAAATTTCATTACTTCTCCAAGAAAATCTTTTACATTACATAGCAAAATTGTCTCTCTGAGGCCAAAATTGGTCCCTTGATGTATTTTTAAAGAAATTGTTACATTGGAAACAATTATAAAAATTGTCAACTCTCAAAGCTACTTCTTAACTATTCGGTCCTCATGAAAATTAAAAGACTAAATTATTTCTAATTCTTGAATTACAAAAATGAGGCATTTTTCCATAATTTGAAAATGAGTAAAATAATCATTCGATGACTTGGGACACTTGTGCAACTTCAGGCTCGCTTGACGAAACTTTGGGTTCCACAACTCAAATGTTCGCTAGTGAAATAAAACTCTTGCATTTCTTCCACACATTCAAGCTAGGAACTCGGCACTACATCATTATGTTGTAGGACATTCTTAGATTGGTTACCTTGGTCTATGTTGGATTCTCAGTGAACAATGTTTTGACTAACCATAGAAACTGGGAATCTCTCTGCAAATAATTTGCAATTGTTGCTCCTTTTAAAATTGTTCTCTCATGAGAAAAAATAGCTTTACTCTTCGCCTCCACCAACAATGTTTCATATTGTTCCCAAGGAAGGACCAGAATTCCTTTCTAATCCCCACATGAAGGTAACCCTGCTTGAACTCTTTTTTAAAAATTAGAATTAGAAATTTCCACTAATTCTCTGACCTTCAACAATCTTCTCTCTACAGGCTTCCTGTACATGTTTGCTTGCACCATCTTGGTGATCTCTGCCACCACAGTTGTTTTGTCTATAATACCTACTTCCCTCAATTCTTGTGAAGATTTCGAATTTAGATAATCAACCATATTTTTGGCCAACTATGTACTTTCCTAATATTCACTTTTATTGGTGTACATAATGGCTTTAGTGGCCCTAATAATTTCCTTTTCTATAGCCATGACCACCATGTGATCCCAAACTACTTTGACTTGCTGAATAATATCATTCCAGATGATTTCTCTTACTTGAATAAGAGGCATATTCCCCTTTAGCTTCTCTTTCAACTCCTTAATTTCATCACATGTTGATTGGTAACTCTTGTGATGTTGAGTTGCATTCTCTTTGGTCATGTTTAATTATCTCTCCTTATGGTTCAATTTCTCATGTGTATCATCTAGATTCTTTCTATAGTTTCTTCAACCCATCCTTTGGAATATTCAGCGCTATCATGACTCTGGTAAAAAATTTAGTTGGGTCTTCTGAGTTTGGCTGAACTACAATTGTGTAGACATATTTGTCTATTTTTTCTTTTAAATCTACATTGAGCTTCTTGAGAATGTTACCTCCTTATTTATCTCCACTATCTCATGAGTTGAGATTTATTTTCTTTCTCAACTTAGGCCAACTTTAGGGCTTGGACATGTTCTGTGACAAGCAACTTCAATTTCCTCCTTAAAGACTGGATCTCAGACTCTGCACTCTAGATCAAGGCTTGAACAACTACTTTATCCTCTGGATCTAGCCTTAACTTGATTATCAACTTCTTAAACTCTTTATTTTGAGTATGAATAGCTAGAGAATTGGCTCTCTCTAGCTTTATCTGATCTATCACTTTTCCCAATAAGTCCTTTGTTTTGCTTGTGCCAGTGATGATTTGTTATGATCATTGTATATCAACTCTCTTGTCTACCTATGAAAATTTATCTTGTCTAGAAATGGAATAACTTTTGTATTCACAAATAAATTGATTGTCCTAAAAACTGTTCCAGAAGAAATTTATTGGGAAACAGGATGATTAAAGGAAAACCTCAATTAGTTCCTTTCCAAATCCATTGTTGAAAGAATTCTAGTTTGATAACTAGAAATGGATTGAGCTTCCAATTGGGTGATGACATTGGCCTTTATTTTCTTGTTTTTTTCTTCAATCTATTGATAAGTGTCGTTTAAAACATCCAAGGAACTTTTCTCTTCTTAAACTAGAATTAGAGATGATGGTGCACACTTCATCCCCCCCAATTGCAACTAAAAACCAACTTCACTGGAAGATATTTGCATGAGTTATTCAAATTTTATCTCACCTCCTTTTCTTCTTTCTTTCTTACTACCTCAAAACTTTCTCCCTTAATATCAATGGCATCAACAATACTTATTTTTAGTCCCTTTTTACTGGGGAGAGGATTTTCTAATTCCATGCTTTCCTATGTTTCTACCAAGCCACCATTTGCTAATTTTTCAAGTTCAGGCTTTGGTTCATGGATATAAGGGGCACAGGATATTTCTAACCTCTTCCTTGAAATGACCTAGTCTGTATCATAGTGCCATTTCCCCCCAAAATAAAATTCATTGCTTGCAACATCTTCTCAGCCTCCTCTACTACCTCTCTATTGTTTACAACAAATGGGCCAACAATCCTTGGTAATTTGAACAAAAATCCTTTTCTAACTCATACAAAGTGTATCTGATCCACATTCAAGCTTTTTATGATGAATTCTAATGCAAATATCCTCATAGGCACAAAAGAAGGAAGCCTATATGGTGGGATTATGCTCCATAAAATTTGATTTCTACATATTCCTCAAAGTCATTTTAACAACATCAGAAAATATTTCATCAAAGTCTATACATTTCTTTTGTGTGAACGCCTTCACCACAAGTCTAGCCTTATACCTTTGTTTTCCTCCATCTTCTTCCTTCAACCTATAAACCCATTTATTTTGTAATGTTTTTTTAGCTGCAGGTAATCTGACTAAGTACTGAGTGTGGTTATGTTCCAAGGAGTCCATCTCTTCTTTCATAGCTTGCTCCCATTTTTTCCTGGTTTTTACCTGGATTACTTCTTCATATCCTTTTGGTTCACCATAATTAGTCAATAATGCATAATACAATGAAGGAGAATAGCATTTAGGGGTCCACATAACTTGGTAGATCTTCTAACAACACTTGAAAGAGTTTGAGGTGCTTGTTGTTGTTGTTATTGTTGTTGTTGATCATTACGATTTCCTAGCACCTTTGAATTTACTTTTCATGTGATCTCATTAAGCACTGTGTATTCTATGTTTTTGTTTCCCTGTCTCTTTCCCTGCAACTGATCTTTGTTTACAAAACCCTTTCATTGAATTCCACATCTCTACTCCTGGTTATTTTACGGTTTTCATAATCATATAAGTGATAACCTAAATCATTAACACGGTACCTAATGAAGGTACACTTATTTTATTGTGCATCAAGATTTGTTTTATTTTCTTTGTTAATGAGGGAAAATGATTCATAACCGAAAGTCTTTAGAAATGAGTAGTTTTCCTTTTTACCTGGTCATGCCTCCTCTGGAATACCACCATCTAAGGAACTTGAAGGCCCCCTGTTTATTAGATAAACAACAGTATCTACAACATCTTTCCAAAATTGTAAGAGAAATCTTGCATGTAATCTCATGCACCTTGCACGCTCCATGATTTTCTTATTCATCCTTTCTGACACACAATTTTCTTTTAGTGTTCTTGGAACTATCTTCTATCTACGAATTCCAAGCTCTGAACAATAATTATCAAACTACTTGTTGTAGTATTCAACTCCATTATTTGATCTAAGACACTTCAACTTCTTTCCTATATCATTCTTAACCAAAGCTTTTCATTTCTTAAAAGTATCAAATACATCAAATTTATTTCGAATACAATAAACCCAAGCTTTCCTAGTTGCATCATCAATAAAAGTAACATAATAGTGAGAGCCACCAAGAGGTGAAACACAATTTTCACAGAAATCCAAATCAAAATGCTTCAAACCTAGCAACAAATTCTTTGAGTGAAGAATATGCATCCCCTTCTCACTCATGTGCCCGAGCCTACGATGTCAGAGTTTCGTATACGTTATTTCGGAAGTTAAAGCATTAACAAAATTAGAAATACTATTGCATAAATACAATGTGCCAACCTTTTCTCCTTTTGTTGTTACTAGGGCTCCTTTACTGAACTTCCAGTTTTTGTCTATAAATGTAGTTACACAGCCTTCACTCCCAACTTCCTTGTTGAAATTAGATTTTTCTTTAGAGCTAGTACATGCCTTACCTCCTTTAACAACAATTGGTTTTCATTCTATTGCTTTATAAAAACCTTACCCACTCTAGTGATTTTACAATGTTTCTCATCACCGAGACGAACCTATCCAAAATCTCCTTGAACATAGTCATGAAAATATTTCCTATCAGATGTGGAATGGAATGAAGCCCCTAAATCTACCACCCATGCATCAATGATATTTTCTAATGAATTAATCAAAGCATCTTGCAACACATCACCTATTACATTCACTTCATGATTATTCTCTTGTTGTCCATCTCCTTCTTTTCCCTTCTGAGATTTATAGTCTTTCTTCATGTGTCATTTCTTCCCACATTTAAAGCACACTATCCTTGATCTAGATTTGGATCTTCCTTTCCTTGACTTACTACGATGTCCCAGGGTCTTTCCTTTCTCTAGCTTTCTTCCCCTAGTATTTGCAGTCAAAGCATTACCAGTTGTCTCACCTGAGCTTTTCTAATACATTTCCTCATTAAGGATAACATCAATAACATCATCAAACTTTAATGTAATAGATCCATACACAAAATCATTGATGGCCATGACTAAGGCATTCCAACTTTCTGGCAATGAGCACATAAATAATAGAGCCTTAACTTCATCATCAAAATTTATCCCTACAGAATTTAACTAACCGCTAACCGTGTTAAATTCATTTAAATGATCAGCAACAAATCCACCTTATAACTTCTTAATAATAAATAAACTCTTCATAAGAAATACCTTGTTTAACATTGAGGGTTTTTCATAGAGTTTGGCCAATGTCGCCATTAGACCCTTTGTTGTTGTTTCCTTTGAAATGTTGAAGGCCATCGACATTTCTAGGCACAATCGTATTATTCCTAGTGCCTTTCTGTCAACAATCTCCCATTCTTCGTTCATCATAATTATTGGCTTCTTTGCTTTTCCGCTCAATGGTAGGTAACGATATTTTTGATACAAATAATCCTCCATTTGCATCTTCCATAGCTAGTAGTTTTGGTCGTTGAATTTCTCAACCCTAAATCTACCATCTTTTACCATTGCTCCCACTCAAACCAGGAACTCTTCTTTCCTGCAAGTTTATCAGCCAAATATACTTTCAGTTATGATGTGAGTTGTAAGAAATTAATTAACAAAGCAATGGAACACATAAAATATTGTGAAAACATAAACAAAGAAAAGCATAAAACAAGAGAGACACATATATACGTGGTTCACCAAATTTGGGTTATGTCCATGGAGAAACAACCAGTCCTTCCTTTTATATTATCCAACAAAAATGAAGAGATACAACCTACAACAAGTCTGTTGTAATTTCCTCTTCGCTCTCACACAGTCTCCTCTCTCTTTCTCACACAGAATAATGATACACAACTACAATACAATTCCGTCATATAAACCGAGGGTTGCTTTCTAGGGAAAAAATCCTAAATTAACATAAATTCTATCGTCATATCTTTCACCTAATGAATGAACCATATTGATTATGAAATTACAAAATTTTACAAGGCAAATTTTCATCTAATTTTTTCTTTGGGGGAGCTATCCTCGAAACCTCGTCAGGGGGGATTCAAACAATTACAGACGCCTCCCCCTAGATCCCCTTGGTAGCAATAGTGTGGGGGGGGGGGGGGGGGGGGGGAATCCCCCCATCATCAACTGCGATCCAACCACAACTTAAAAAAAAACCTCTGAACAATCAAGGAGATAATCAGGCTCCACACCTAACACTATCATTCTAGGAAGATTTCTTTTGAATTCATAAGTATGTTTCTGTTTTTTTTATCATGATGGGTTATTCGTGTATTTATTTCTATTCGAGGTCAGTAAAATTTGGGATTCGAAGGAGAAATGAGGCGAGATTTATTTGAATTTTAAATTCATATATAATATTTTCGCTTCCATTCAAAGGTTTTAAACAAATTTGTTGTAATTGAATTTGTAATTTAGTTGGGGGTGGATAGTATGTATCAATCAATACGGAGAAGTGCACCGGATAGAAAACTTTATGCTAAAAAGACTATCATATTTGAGAGTTATATAATAAATTTACCCAAAGGTTGTTGGTTGCTATATACAATGGCATAGGAAAACAAACTCGATAATCAGAATCTTGTTACCTAGGCTTCAATTTGCTTTAATAATGTCTGCAATGTACGTTAATGGAGGTTATCAATATTACTAATAACTATAGCTAAAACTAGGGGAGTATGTAGGCAATGGAGAACTTGAGTATTTGGAGGCCTGCAGTGACATAATAAAGCACGTCTCTTTTACAAAGTTTAAATAAACATATGTGCACGATTATGTCTTAAATGAAGGGTTGTGTGGGCCCCCTTGGTTGTGCTCATGGTTTTTATATATCACAATATATAAAAAAACTATATCAAACAAAATAATGTTAAATTTTTTATTTTTTATTTTTAT
>APFE030655873.1:151070-169996 GCA_000404065.3 Pinus taeda | reverse complement strand
TATTTATATTAGAATACTACTCAGGATATATCATACTTTTTATCGTTAATATAAAGAGATGATTTGCTAAGAAAATAACTAAATAACATAAACTATGAATAGCTGTAATATTAATATAAAAGTATAAATGCAATACAATAAACCAAATTAGAACCAAGGATAAATAATAACATAATAACCCCAAGGATGCATCAAGAAGGTGAAGGCCCCCTTTCAATCATCTAACTACATGAAATCAAATTAGAATAATAACTGACATTATATAAAAATGCATATATCTACGATTAAGAAGAATGATGATATTAATAATAGTACCCATAAACGAATCAAGGAGAATATACAACCATCCGCTATATATAACTATATATAAAAACATGTAATAGAGGAGATTATATTATGCGAACAGAAAGAGAACCTCCTGGTAGAGCGAACACAGGAGGCGAAGGACAGGAGAAAATTACAAGGAAACCCTAGATTAGGGCGGAAGAGGAAGAATCAAAAGGCATCAGGGGGGACGACGCAAGCACAACAGAAGAACAAAGGGGCGGGGGGAAGAAACATTAAGAAGACAGGGCGGGGATCCAACACCTGCTTACCTTCCAGCCATCATCTCTGTTGAGGTTGATAGGCCTTTTTTCAATTTCTAAAGCTTCCCTTAGCTTGCGATGATGGAACTGAGCCACCTTGGAATTATATTATATTTCTAATCTCATTCTGAATTAAAACCTTAAAATTTTCAATCTTAATTAATCATACACAAATTTGACCTTAATCGTGTTTTATTTTACTCTAAATAAAAAAATAATATAATTTTCTATCTAAATTAACCCTATTATTTTAGTTCCAAGTTTAAAAATAATATTACGACATTTTCACAATGATGATAAAGGGTGTTCACGATGACTACTGTAACTTACAAGATTATCACAAGCAATTGAGATCCTGCCATGGACACAAGATCAAGTGGTTGGTGATCAATTGTTTATGGTAATATGGTAACATAAGTTCAGTCCTTTATGTACCTCAAAGATGTCCAATCTTGGTTTTCTTTGGTTTTTTCTAATTATTGTTTTAAATGGTGATTCTGATGGAACTTGTATATAGATCTGTAGTTCGCCCAAAAAAACAAAACTTAAATACACATGCCCTACTTGTTGAAGATGTGCAGTCACTACCAGCCTTTGAGTCCTCATTTTCCCTTTACTCCTGGTTGTCCTTTGACATCAACACATAGTGATTTGGCTCCTTCTAGATTTTTGTCCAACTCAGCTTGTCACATAGTCTTAATGCATTCACATACTTTGCATAATTAGCCCAAATAGCTCTACTATTCATCGTCATTAAGTCCTTCAAGATGATTGTACATTATCCCTTTAAGCACATTGTTCCCAATTTCATTTGTGAACAAACTTCATGATCTATGCTCAACAATCCTTTCTCTTAGATCGACTACCTAATTTCACCATTGTTGACCTTGCTTGGTTTTGAGCTACCGTTACTAGTTATTACAAACCTTGAGGCTTACCTACCCTCTGAAACTAGGTTTGTAGCCTCCTTAGAAACCTTTTTCACCCATGACCAAGTAACAACAACCTCCTCTTCTTGTGGTCACTATCAAAATCATCTCAACTGAGGATCACAAAGGCTCGATTGTCACTTGATCCACCTCAGCCCTACTTGTGTATAAGCTACGGATTGACGTCACTTTTCCTAGGGCTTCGACCCTCCTTTACTAGTGTTAAAAACTTGATTGCATTTTTTTTAATTGTAACATACTAAAATGTTGCTTTAACTTTATATTTCATAGACTTATGAGAATAGTGTTATGTGAAACATGGTATTCTGGCTTTGTTCTTTTTTCTTAAGATACTCATTGTCTATGTGAAGCACATTATTATGCATGTTCTTTAATATATCATTTGTCATTAGAGAACATGTCTTTCCTAAGAAATGGAACAATTTAGTTTGATGATGAAAATCTTTGGTTCTGTCTTTTTTTGAATAAAATTCCAAACTAAAAGCTCATGCATGTGTGCTTAGTATGCAATGTTTACTTAAAATCAATATTTCCTATTTAACTAGGTTGTTTTTCTTTCCACTCTTTGACCACATGCAAGCAATGTCATTTTCTAATTTGCTTATAGCTTCTTCTTCATTTTCTTTGTGATAGGTCTAGTTACTCACACTCTTCCTATTATAAGAAAAAATGGGAGACTACATGTTATATAGCCAATTTCATAGTCTTCTTCAATGATACTTGGTGGTTAAATATTCAGGATATTCCTTGCTTCTTGCATTCTAAAGGATAATTGCATTTGAAAGTTTTCCATATATGCTCATTGAAATTTATGGAAATGAAAAATGCTTTTGCATTGAATGAGTCAAATTTGCAAGAAATTGATCGCAAATTATCTAGATTCCATTTATATAGGTTGTGACATTTCTTCTATTATCTAGGAGATTGTCTATTTGACTCAAATTTTGTTCTCCTTCACTTTTGCTATACATTAATTGAAATACAAGAGGGAATTGTAAATCACTTCCACCATTGCTTGAGTCACTGACATGATGTCACTTTGAAATCACTGCATGTTGAACTAACTACTGAATACCTTGAGGATCTTCACTAAGTTACCGATGTTGAAACATACTTGCAAGGATTGTCTACACCTTATGTTTGTGCTACTTCAACAACTAGCTTGTGGGGAGATGTTTTTTGCATCAAATGGTTTTCTAATTGGTTGTTAATTCCAATCAATGTTTTGGCTAATCACAAATGGGCAACCATATCTTTGCTTCAATCAAGACATCCATGACTATTAGTTTAATATTTCTCTACATAATTAGAACCCTATATGTGGCCATTTTGAACCACTTCTATTGTGTCACACAACATACATTCTACCTCCAATTCCTGGATCAATTGCTCTAGGCATTTCTCCATACCAATGCCCATCCATACAATTTGAAATGGTTTACATTGAGAAAACCCTATTGGAACAAGGGTTCTTGATCCCTGATCACATTGTCAATGACTATCACAACTCATTGTTTAGTTCTTTTTGTACACTTGCACCATGGTTTGACATGTTTGCTATGAGAAAAAAAATTGCACAAACTTTTTACAATTGCTACATTGAAAATCATATTAGAGCTATTAGATGCTTATAAAACACTTTCATGCCAAACCTGTTGAGCGAGAACAATTTATCAAAGATTGGAAAGGTTATATTATTAACTTATCAATGCAAACATTTATCGATACAATGGATATGTGAAATACTTGATGTTAACATTTACACCTAGAGTGCAAACATCAAAGGTAGCTCCTTGTGATTCTATTCATCAAATGCTTCATCCAGAATCCCCTATCTTATGCATTTTCCAATGTTGACATCACATGCACATTTTCATGCGCTTTTGCAAATTAATAATGTCGACAATGCAAACCATAATGACAATATAGAGACGCTTCTCTAATTAATGTTAGAAAAAACAAATTACAATGCCATTTCAAGCGTATCTTCCAAACATCTTGTAGGCAGACAATCCAATGCTACTACATCTTGTTCCCAACTAGATAATCACTTAATTAATAATAAAATGAAAATTCGTTAAAGTGCCTAAACATTGCAAACTATGAAATCAAGACTCTCATTCTTCATCATTACGCAAACAACATAGAAAACTAATCTATGTTCCCTTTTCCATTGAATCCAATGAGAAATCTAATTGCATGCACCGATTGACACATGCAATGCAGACACATGGTGCTTTGTTATTCCAAGAGTAAAAAAAAAACATCTACAATCAATTAAAGCAATTGAGACATTTGCAATCAATCCAAGACACACCTACATATGCATGTTGCATTTTTGATAGATTGCATTTTGAAAAAGAGATGAAACTCATCAATAATAGCACATTGTCAACTTTTGATAGCCTCACAATTGCAACTGAAGTCAAACCAAAGAAAATCAATGAACAAATTTGTAGATCTTGCAATTGCAATAGTCAATGCAAAATTGCCTATATTTGCATCACCTTTACATATTCGTTGAAACCAGAAATTGCTCTTTGTCACATAGTTAACAACTTTAGAAAAGAGATTAGTGGCACCAATTATGAAATTTGCACAAATAAGGCAACTTGGCTACACAAAATCAAAAATAGGATTGACAGGCACAATTATAAATGTTCTTTCCAATTTGGAAAAATTTCAAACAACTTTGCCTTGAAATATTGATGAGCGCATGACAGTTGCAATAATGTTAAAGAGAAAAATAAAGTACATAAATTCTTATTTGTTTGGGAATGCTCAACATAAAAATGTGAGGACTGCTTTACATGACTTGCGCAATACCACTCTCTATAAAAATGAACAAATAATAATAAAAAATGAATGGAAAAAACATTTTGATCAAAGTAAACAAAACCATGACAAAAATACTCCAACAATAGATCAACTAGATTCACCAAATGTTGACAAATATCTATAACCAAAATAAAAAACATGTGTACATGGCTACTCAAAGGCCTATTTAATCCATGATCTTGATACAAAAATAATACATATTGCGCCTTTTGAAGCATTCCAGCCACTAGGTATCTTCTAGGATAAGTTCTTTGAAGAGATTAACTTCCCAACATTGTTTTATGGCTCTAGTCGACCTACTGATGTCATGAATCGCTTCTCTTATCAACATATTGCGTAATGGGAACTATTGCACATGTATGGAGATTTATCAACACATATTACGAATATTTTTATTAAAGCAATATGTGTATTGATAAACTAGGTTTCCAACTTAGTCTCGATTTCCACACGCAAAGGAGAGTTGAAAGGGAAATAAATTATTGCTAAAGATGTCAAATATTGAAACAATCTTTAGAAAATACTACAATCAAAAATTACATATCAATGTTTCAAAGGCATTCACACATCTCTGACTACTTTGAAATCATAAGAAAAGACATATTTGTAATGATACGACAACTTGGTCCACCAATATTTTTTGTCACCTTCACTAGTGTTGAACATCTATGGGATCCGTTGATAAATGCATTGAAAAGACAAAGTTATATTTGTACAAAAAATCAAATTAACGATCCTTCCAATGAATGCATCGACACATTGATCAGACATTGCCTAGTCATTTATAGTGGATATTATAGACATATAATCTCAACGCTATGTACTTTGATTGCAAGAAACAATGAACTATTTGGTCAAGTGTAAGATTATCTTTTTATCATAGAGCTCCAAAGCAAAGGAACATAACATGACCATGGATTACTCATGATTCAAAATGCACCAATATATCAACATTCTCCTGACACTGATGTTATTTCTTTCATTGATTGCTATTTGACTTGTGATTCAACAATTTCTTAAATTTCCATAAATGTATATGTCCAAAACTCGTTGTTGAAGTACATTCCTAGGTTTTTTTTTTTTTCCAATTATCAAATCTCTCAGATATGATAGGTCCCGTAAATATTGTGAGATCCAAAACATTTCAAGTTTGCAAAAAATAATTATGAACGTGTATTCGTTATTGTATATAAAGGACTAATTGCTTCAAAAGTTTCATATCTTCAACACAATTATCTCTAGTGAGTTTTGAGAATATATCAATAGTAACAACAGTGTTCAAGTCTGCTTATACCCTATCAATTAGAAGCAATCCAAAAGTGTAACAACTACAACATTTAATGATTCAAAAATTATATACCTATTGTGTCTAGACTTTAGGTCATTATGCATGTTGACACTAAAAAATGTTGCTCACTTTCCCTAATCATGTGTAATATACAACTCCCATAAGTTTCTGGTTCAATTAATGAAGAGTGGGATAAGTGTTTAGTATGTGAATGCTTCCTTCTTCTTAGATCTTTAGTTGTAGTTACTGTGTCTGTGTCTATATCACTATGTACACTAACCTTCAAAAAGCTACTTGAATTTTGAATAATGTGTTACATACATCTTCCCATCAATTTTTTGAACTCTTGAACAAGGATGTAAGATCTTCTGCTTCCAATGATTACTTGTTGTTATTGTAATTATTGTGTCTATATCACTATGTACACTAACCTTCAAAAAGTTGTTTGATTTCTAAAACATGTGTTATATAGATATTCTCATCAGCTTTTTGAATTGTTGAACAACAATGTGAGTGCTTCCTTTTCAAATGATTGTTTGTTGTTACTTCTTTGATTTCAAGACCTTTACATGGTTAGTTTTTACCTTCCTTAAGTACTATAATTGTGCATAAGTTGAAGCTAAAACAGATTGTTGAAAGAAGTGAACAACAAAATATTTAGAGTAGTAGCAGTATTGCAGCACCTAAGACTAAGAAGAATTTTGTTGATGAGTTAACTACCACTAGTGGCATTGCATATGGTACTGGAAATATTGATTATGATGCTACGCTTGTACATGCTCCCTATCAAAATGAACTTGTTGCAAGCACTGACTACGAAGCTATTCTTGACTTTCCTTTTGCAACCATACATATTGTATGACATCTTAGGTTAGATTTCAGAAGATTTCTTAGCTCAATAGGGATTCATACATCATTAATGTGAGTTTTTTAACTTCTAGAAATATCTTTCAACTTTCCTATTTGGAAAAGTTGTCATAGGCATTTAAGTTTCACAACTTATTGTAAACCAAAATATTTTATATTGATTTATATTAAATGTAAACTATTTACTTTGTATTACTACTTTATGACCAATGCATTTGGCCTCAAGTTTCATGGTCTCTAAGCTTCTTTATAATGTCAAATTGATCCTAGTAAATAGTGCATCAATATATTGATTAAGGACTTCATGGATGATTTTTAGACTTATGTATGTTATTATTCTTATTTAGTTTTGTTTATATACCAAGACAAAGGCAACGCAAGTTGATGCCAAGTCGATGATAGTTTCTATAGATCTGTTGAGTATGCCTAAAATGTGTAAAACATGAAATTATTATTATTATTTTTTTTGTATATGTAATTGATCACATTGAATCTCTGAAATGTCATGAACTAGCTCTTTGGAATCTTCTATTCTGCACAAATTAATGCAACTTATGTGCTTTTACCATTGGGATTGCCACTCATGGATTTTTATATATGTTGTTGTTATGAAAATCTTTACACATAATGTGCGTTATGTTTTATGGTGAATACTAGGTTTTAACATGTTTAATGCTAAAATTGGATTTTAGACAAATCACTTTTTGGCCAAATGATTTTTGCTTTATTTGCAATTTGGTATAATATTGTAGTGTTAAAAACAAACTTGGCAAACATAATTATGTTTCCAAAAATTAAATCTCAAAACAGTTGATGTTGCACTAGAAAATAACATACATACAAATATCATAAAATACAAACTTAATTGTTAAGATGAGAAGCTCCTTTATATCCTTATCAAGATTTGTCAATCATGATTCATTGTTGTATTTTTGGTATCATAATGATATCACTGTCTAGTATCCAAATGATATTATTGTTTTCTAACCTTTATATTACAAAGGATCATTGAGTAGATTTAACATGTAAAATACAATGAACACCTTATTATTATAGATATCTAGTAAATATATAAAATGTGTATTATGACATAGTCTATAGTACACACTTGTAAATTCTTTAATCCAAAAGCTCACTATGGATTTTTTCTTAGACGTTTGCCATATGACTTTGATATTCAACACTACTCAAATGTTCCATATTTCTATTTTTGGTGTATTGCCACATTAAAATAACTGCTAGTTTAAATTTATAGTAAAAGTCATAATTCTTTATGAATTCTAATGTGACATATTTGTGAATATTCGTGAATGCCTTGGTAGTTACTTTTTAAAATCCTGATCAAAACAATAGCTTATTATTTCACTATTTTGCTTTTGGTCTTTTTCCTTTTGCTTGTTTCTTCTTTATTTCGGCCTCTTAGTTAGATCTCTTGAGAAACTCTTTGATACCAAATGCAAGACAACTTGTGATAAAAAGCAATGAAATAACACTGTATATGATAAAGACTAGCCAAATTGACCTACTTTTTTGATCAATTTGATCCTAAAGCCAATTGCAACTATGTTAAAATTTAGAGATCCACTTTTCCCTTAGGACAATGATTTGAGTGCACTAACTCCAAGACTGAAGTTCTCTTACAAATTTAGTAATTTTCATATAAATTACTATTCATCTTACATAAATTAAAAGTATCTATTTGCAATGTACAACTATGCTTTGCTTTTAAGATTGTCTCACATCTAATAATGGGCACAAAATCACATAAATTTGTGCAATGCATAATAATGTTTTTTCACTTGCAAGATATCTGAATTATCTTTCACTCTTGTCAAATGGCATGATACAGATCAACTCAACAACAAATAAACATCAATTCTAGATGTTCTTTGCATCTTTAACAAACAAAAAAATACCACATCACATCAATTGTTGTCAAATATCCTTTTATCTGGTACGTTGTTTTGCATTTACCACAATTATTTTTATACAATTATGTCAAACTTCAACTTATTGACTTGTATTTCTTGGCAACAGGTCATTATCTCTTTCGACAACACCATGTAAAACAATAATCTTGATTCTTGTATGTTACATGGACAAATAGAATAAGGCCAAAATACAAAGAGGTAAGATTACTTGCTCAGCTTGGCCATTTGTAACTATGTCAGTTACTATTGCTCTAAATCAAGTGCAATTTTATCAAAACCAAGTGACCTGATTTTTGAAAATGCACAGACTAAAAACTCTGTAGACAACTCCTTGCTCAGTTATACAATTATGTACATGCACACATACAAAAGTTTTTGAAGGTCATGCCCTCATAGTATATGGGCCGGGAAAAAACATAACTTCTAACTCACTTAGTCAAGACACAACTTGTGCACATAGATCTTGTTGAGAAAAGTGGTCAATTAACCATCACAATCAACATAAGTAATAGTCTTATAGACCATTTCCATGACAATTTTTGTCTTGTAAAGAGTGGCTATATTAGAGAATTTGTAGTAAGAAACAAAGGGATCTATGGAAAAGGAGACACAAAACCTTGTATAGTATTATAACGAAAAATTTTAGTGCAAAAAACACCTCAAGTTTGCAACAATCATAGACTAGCTCTAGACATAATGATACAAAACCTTGTTCTATCAATCAAAACATATCCAGTTGGTGCCATTGCAATTGTGGTTATAGAATGTTACCAAAATAATATACAATTTAAAATCAATATCAAGGATGGTGAGAATACCAATGATACAACAATTGTAAGTCAATTCTTATAACAACCCATTTTCCAGTTTCTATTGCAAATTGATCAATCCACTGCTATGATTTTCCTTTTTCTAGTAAGTGACATAGAAAGAAAAAATTCATTTTCATAGCTACCATATTTCTGAACTATAACACTCATAGTCGTTTGCAATCAATGCCAATTGCAACTCAATGAACATTACAGAGAATTTTCTGGCAATAAAGAATCAACTAGCATGCAAAAACACAACACTCTACCTATTCAAAAACATTATCAGGAATGGTCTAAAGGGATGCCAAGTGCTATGATCTACAACAACAACTTTCATTAATGTTCTCAATGAAAATTGTGCAAAAGCGCACTCATTATCCTTCATCAAATCAACAACAGAGTTATTTATCAACAATTTTTTTCATTTAGTGCATATATAATATTTTATTCAAAATCCTATTATTTTGCTCAGCAAAATACATCACAACTTAATAATTACACTCACTTTTAAAACGGGTACAAGGAATACTAAAACCAAAAAATGTCTTTTCACCACCCTATCAACAAATTTGTAGTAAATTTTCATATCCCATGCTTCCAAATTCATCAAGCTGCACATTCTACGAAGAAAGTACAACATCTTGCTATCACCTCATTATCAAGTGCACAGTGGAAACACATGACAACAAAATAGACTACATACAAACACCACAACTACAATAATACTACCCAACCATTGTTGAAACAAGCTTCCAATAGTATATGGAAAACATATCATCTACAACCTTTGCATTGTAAAATCTCTCTATTCATGACATCTTTACTTTAACACTGAATAACATTATTGTTGATATCAAGCCACTTTGAACAACCTTCCTTGTACTATCAATTGTTCCATTTTCATTGTTGTCAATGTATGTGTCTTGCTAAAACATTGCATCACTAAACATTTTACTTACTTGTTAAATATTTTGAAAAACATTATTCTTGCACTACCATTTCTTTTCTTGCACTAATGTTTTCTTTGTTGCTCATTGTCATAGATTTTGTTACAATGGCACTTTGACAAATTGTGTCAATTGCAGAAGAACTCTAAGTACCAATGATATCCATATTCACTTTGTAGTATCGTTCAAATAATTTTGTAGCAAATATGCTTTTATTTTTCAAGAACTTCAACAAAAATATGCAACAGTCAAAAGAGCCACTATTTTTTGTACATGCCAAACAACATGATACTATAACTTGACTACTTAATTTTTACTTATATACAATTGTTTTTTTCAATGACATCATCACTTTATTTTAACATATCTAAAATTTGAAATTTTGTAATACAATGAATTTACGAAAATATGTGGAAATACAAACATCACCACTATTACATATTTTCTATTGTTGCAAATCATGTTCATTTTTATAGAAGAGATTTAAGTATTTAAAAATGCATTCATGATTGGTTGAGAAACAATGAGCAACATTTTATAAATTATAAATATGTAATATTAAATCTTATTTGGGATCAAAGTTATCATATGCAATTTGAATCCTCCCATGGATTTACTACTACAAAATATCTAAGATGGTTGTGTAGATATTGTAAGTTCAATATGCTATGTCACATTGTTCTGAGAGCAAATGAAAATTCACAAAACATCAACAAGATCTTGTCTTATTGCATAGAGCCGATGAACAAAAGCCAACCTTGCCTCAAATCTCTAATCACTTGATCAATGGTACATTCTAAGATATTTTTTTGTTTGCTCAAATTAGTGTGTTTTGTTGAATCCATTATTGGGTATTTATACTACTAAAGAAAGTGCTTTATCTATGGTATTGTCACTCAAAGGTCCAGATGATAGTATTTTGTCTAGTAGATACATGGTTTTTGAGTCCCCATTTGTACCTGCCAACCATAAACTTGCAACTTGAGCTCAATGCTTTAATTGTTAATTCAAACTTGATATGCCCATATATGAGCCATTTGAATCAAATTATCAAACCAAGGATGGCTTTCTTGTTTTTCTTGTTCAAACCTATTTTTAAAATAGTTATAAAATTGTCTCTCTTCCTTTGCTTTAAAATAATTTAAATAAAACTCAAAACCAAGACATCCACTAGATATACATCTTTGCTAACCCTACTCTGTTGAAAAGCTATAATCAGGTTCTTACAAACTTAAGAACATTCTCTTGACAACAACATTGGCTTTTACATTTGAAACTTTATTGGGATTAGCAATAGTGAAAACCCCTTCGGCACTTTAGACTTTAAGCTAACTTGTTTTTTATTTATTATATTTAATTTTTCTTTACCAATAATTTTTTAATTTTCTATATTTGTTTGTAAACTTTATTTTAATTTATTATCTCAAAAAAAATTATTCTAATATTCTCCCATATTTAATTATTTTTATAGATCATACTCTCAAATTTTCCTATTTTTTATTTTATTATTTGCAAACATTAATATATAATTTTGAATTCTATTATTGTTTCTTTTGATGACTTGTGATTCATTTCATAAACAATAGCAGTATAAGAATATACCTCTCTAATACACAACATTACACATAATGGATAATTCCAAATTGGTAATATCTTGATTTTCACCCATCGTTGAAAGTTGCATGCCTTTCCTTCCATTAAGTGATTGCAGTCACATTAATTCAATTACTATTCAATTTGTTCAAACACAACCACGAAAACGGTAGTTGAGGGTCGAAGAAGGGTTGGATATTTTCACTCTACTATGACCATACACAGGATCACCAATTTTATATGAAACTGTCATTGGTTCTTAGCAATCATGCATCCAATGAATATATATTTATCATCCTTATGTAACAAAATATAGTTAACATGGAATACTGTATTGGTTTGAAATATGAATTCCTTAAGCCACATGGGAAAAAATTCATCTATACAAAGAAGCAAAAAGCAATGGCATGCCACCATGTGGCTCTTGTTAGCATATATTAGATTTAACGAATTATAACCTAAATAACTCTCACTCATATAAATTAGTTATTTAAAGTTATAAAGCTCTATTAGGCTTGGTGCTATTTAAATTTATAAAGCTCTATTAGGCTTGGTGCTACAAGATATGTATATCCCTATTAGGCAAATCTCTTTCTGAGGATCCATAGCAGTAACATCAATAGTTCAAATATGTATCCTTAAGGGAGCTCAAGAATGATGTTTTTCCTTATATCATTACAAAATTGCTTTAATAATCCATATTCAAAACATTATGTGACAACATGAGCAATTTTCAACCACCCTTTTCAAATATATGCCTAATTCCAAACCATTACAAATATAATACAAATAATGATGTCTTTCCTTATATTGTTACCAAAATGTTTTAATAATCCACCTTTGCAATTTATTCATGTTGAACTACATATTGTTAGGTCAAAAATTCATATCTCTTTCTGTTAAAGTTGTTTTAACTTTCAAAATAAAACTTTATTTTCTGCCATTTCAACTTGGTCACCTTTCTTTGCCCGATTACTTACATCATTTTCAGCCTGCGTGGTTGATTACATCAAATTGCTCAAACTTGGATATATTCCCATCGTGTTTCTTTACACCAAACCCAAATTGCTAATCTTAGTATGCAGACAATTGAATTCAACTATTCGTACAATTTGGGGCGTTGTCTTTATGTTTTGCTTCCTCTCCCTCTTGACCAATTTGATATTCTCTCAAAGATACACATCCATTTCAATTTAGTGTAAGTGAATTAGAAAAAAAATCAGTTCATCTCAATCTATGGATGTAAAAATTTTGTGCAACACAAAATTAAATGGCCTTGATCAACAATTTGGTGTGTTGTGGCTTTTCAACCTCAGCTCTAGTGATTTATATTTATAGAAACTTCACTAATTATCTTTAGAGCTATAAAACAACTATTTTAAAAAAATGATTATATTTTCACTGGGTTGCATGCAACCTTTGAGCTCGGGTTCCTCATTACGTCAAATCTTTGAAATGATGTCATTGGCTTTGCATGGTTCTAGTGACATCCTTTATAGCAACTTCTCTGATTATCTTTAGAGATATAAAACGATTATTTAAAAGAATGATTACATCTTAACTGGGTTGCACCCAACCTTTGAGCTTAGGTTGCTAACAACATCAAATTTTGGAAATGATGTGGCTGACTTCAAATTAACAATTATATTAACTTTAATTTTGATTTTATGGTAGGAGAGGTAGAATACTAGTAACACAAAGGGCCCAAAGGAGTGGCCTTGATCTAGTCCTAAATTTCCATAACTATCGTGTAGCGACTAAACTTAAATTGCTCGATAAGGAGCGCATCAAATTTAAATAATCTATGTCAGTTAACTCTAATATTATTTCTCACATACACTCATTTAAGGTCTATATCAAACTTGCCCTATACTTTTTCTGTAGAAGGCACCATAATATATGTCCAAGTTTGTGCCATATTAATACCTCTGTAGCACGCAATGGACCATACATATATAAATTCATTTAAGTTTACATTACCTTACATATAGAGCCAACATATAAATTAATACATTTAAATTCAAATAAGTTATTATTTTTTAATTGAGTCAAAATAAAAATGTTAGATGTTAAATGTTTATAAATATTTACACCACTTCAACATCACCCTCGTATTTGGATGTAGAGTGCCTCTTGGTGCAACAAGAATAATATAGCCTTTATTAAAAGTTCTAGAAGAAAATATGTAGTCAAATTTTTCTTACTAGGGCGGTCACAATGTTGATATTAGATTCTTGTAACAACAAAAGCCATCTAGTAATCATACCATTAGTATTTTTTTTTTCATTAGGTAATGAATGACATAATGATTACTGTGAATGAAAGTTTCATATCTCTTAATATAATGCCTAAACTTGTTACTCACATGGACAACTACTAAAAACTTTTTTTTAGTAACAATGTAGTTAAGTTTAGCAAGTGCAAGATCTTTACTAACATAGAAAATAACATAATCATATCAGTTTTCCTTTTCACTAAAAAACTCCAAGTGTGGTATCAAAAGCATATGTGGAGATGTGAAAGGGTGGGAACCTTTGGTCCTCTCAACATAAGTGTAGTAGAAAACTTTGCTTTTATGGTCTTGTTGTAGCGGCTACAACTACCCCCCAGATTTTAGATACTAAGAAAATTTGGAGTTCCCCTTATCTTGAAATCCTCATAAGGTGCATTATAATGGTTATCCTAAGCCTTCCTATCCATAATACCCTTCCAAGTATTTTTTCACTTTAATTATGCCCAAAAGAGCCTTGTCACAATTTTTTGTCATTAGGCACATCACATACTTGCATTGCAGAATTGTGATAAGTTCAAAATTGAAAACACTTTATCACAATTAGTCATCATAAAGCATGACTAGACCCAATCACACAACACGTCTACAACTGACAACAAGATATATAACATTCTATGATGGTGATATGCAACTAAAGGTGTTCCTTCCACTCATTTTGTGTTGCGACCAAGTGAACTCCATAGTACCTCCTCACTCCACCACATAGATTTATTTGCGATCACACATTTAAAGCACTAATTCCCTCACATGTGTGATCAAATTGTATGTAAAGGGGTCACCCCCAATTTATTTTCTCATTGTATTTTGGTCTAAACTTGCCAATATGTAATGTAAAGGAGCTCCTCAAATCGTGGTATACCTCTATAGTCTATGATAATGACCAGTGCTAGGACCCAGGTCAGTACCGCCCTCTTCCCATGTAATCTATAATTGTGATTATTTTCTTTTCATTCTTTGTCGTTTGAGTTACCCCATTATTCAACCTTCCCAACACTTTGCCTCCCTTAGGCCCCTAACTATATAAATACAATTAGCCTCTATGCTTAGCCATAAGCCCTCTCACTCTCCCATAGTGGTGAAAATTCTATTAGCTCTCCCTGCAAACTCTTTTAATGAAAAAATTCTCTTGATCTTTCCCTTTCCCCATGGGTACCTAAAGTCTCAAGAGTAAGAACTTAGCCTTGCACTACCTTACTGCATCGACAGAGTCTAGGGCAGTATCATCGACCCTCATTCATCAAAGTTGTTGTTGTCGTCGATAGATCATTTCCCCTACCACATCGATTTTTGTTTCTATGAGTTGTGATTACGCAATTACCACTTATTGCAAGTCACAATTGAATAACATCTCCCATACATCCTTGTGATCTGCGACTAGAACCCATCTGTGATTTATCCTTGCAATATTTGAATAGAACCTATCTACCACTTTTCTTTGTGATATGCGACAAATCCCCTCACTATATAATTTCTTGATCTGCAACTAACCCCTCATTATTTACTTTCTTGAACTGAGACTAATCCAATCACAATCTATCTTTCAAACCCACGACTTCCCCTATCATGATTTTTGTTCTCAATCTACGACAAAAACCAATTACACTATAACCTCACAAATTGCAACTTAGCTTAAAAGAATATTTTATCTTATGGTTTTCCTAACGTTTTCAGTTTCCATGAACATATTTGAGATGTCAGGTATGATTGATCTCAATTGTTTTATTTTTCATCATCCATCAATGAAATGGCTCTAGAAACTAGAAAGAAATATTAAGGGAGTTGTGGAAAGTCCCCTCAACAAAGTACTTATATATATGGACACTACCTGCTACATATATAAAATGGTGAAGGTAACCTGGGAAGAAACATATTGATTATTTCCCAGAAAGGAAGTGCCACAAGATGAAGAAGGTTGTCAAGTGTACATCAATGTTAAGAATTCATGGTTCCACAAGGTTACAACACATCTAACTAGTTTCCATGTGTAGAGACAATTGAGTGGATCATCCAGCACATAGATGTAAGTGACACAATAGTGATCCTAGTGAATTAGTAGCATCTTACACAACATCTGATGCAACTAAGTATTACATGTTTCCCAAACATAACACAGACCTTAATACAAAATGGTTTGCTAGCTTCACCAAACCAACCAAGGATATCTTGAAATATTGGTGGTAGGATCCAAGTATGTTCAGGCAAAAATATGACAACATTTACAAGACCAAGTCACTCAGAAAGGTATTCCAAACGTTAGCAGCCATGTGTTGCACAATGCATGGAAAATTGAATGTATAGCATTTTGAGAAAAATTGGGTTCCAATGATCTACACATGTGCTACAGATGGAACCAATTGCAATTGGGAAGATATATTGGCTTCATCTTCTCAATCAAATATTAAAAGGGAAAAGAACACCTCTGGAAGAGAGTAATCATAATTTTACATGGCCTCATACTTGTTGGATGCCTTATGTTCTAGATGCAAGCTTGAGGGGCTAGGAAGGAGGTGGAGTTTCGATCGGGACATTCCATATGTAGATATCTATTGTATAAACTTATGGGACACTTGATATAGAGGTACGTATGACCAAATTACTGAACATTTCATTTCAATAAATATTAAAAAAAATCAACACAAATCCACCCTATACGTCGGATAGGGCTAGGACATCCTTACAAGATATTATAGATTGGTTTACTCCTAGAGACACTACATACATCAGTGTATTGGGTTATTACAAGCCCTCTCATCAATTACTTACATTTTTCACTGAGCAAGCGGTACTGGAATATCAGCTTACTACAAGGTTGACAAGCTCATTGGTGAAATGTAAGAAATCTCCATGGACTAAGTTTCTTTTATATATTGGGGGTGTAGAGTTCCTCTTGGCACAACAAAAATAATATAACCTTTATTAAAAATTCTAGAAAGAAAATATGTAGTCAAATTTTCCTTACTAGGTGTTGACATGGCGAATTTTCGCTATACCAACAAGGGGAACTAACCCGATCACATACCCCAATTAGATTTGCTTTCGTTTGGGGCGGCTAGCTCCAACGGGTTTTAAAGGATCCAATAGACTGTTAAAGGTGTTGAGATATTGCTTCCTGGAGGAAGACTTCAATTAAATCAACAAAAGAAACAGCTAACCTATATGTATCAAATCCTATCTACACTACTATTAATTACTTATGCTAATCCTAACTATTCTAATCTATCGTGCAGGAGCATAACAAAAGAGATTAAACATCATATATAGATTCCAAGTCGAAATGAATCAATCACTAGCTCATAGATGAACAAGGATGTATTAAATCTTAATTGCAATCTAATTATTTATACAAGAATACACATTCCTTTCCATACAAATAAAACTTGCAACTGATGTTTAACAAGGTCTCGAATCAACAATCACTCATGAATTAACCATGGTAACAGATCATATTTGAATAAACAAGACTAGTCACGAACTATCTGTTATCAACATGCACAAAACAAATCACATTTATATTTATGCCAGCAACAACATCCTGATTCTAAACACATGAAGGGAGAGACAAATGAATCTGAAAAAGGCTCTTTCTCGACCAAACAATCTTCTTTATTCACAATAAACCAAAGCTGTTCTACCCAAAAAAATTCCTCCTCTCTTATCCGGAGGTAATACTTATGTAGCTGGAAATGACTCTCAGTCTTCCCATAACCTTTTGCCTTCCCCCTGTTTTTTTCAATATACAGATCAGAATACACAGACGTATAACAATCGGTGTCATTGCTGACACGTAGAAGGCATATCTGCTGGAGCGCTTCCTTTCCTAGGGAAATGAATAGATGTTGATTAGAAGAGGAGGACTATGGGTACAATTTCACTTTCGGAATACACATGCAATGTGTGGAAACCCGACCGAGAATGCCTAAGGCTACATCTTTAAATAGAACACATCCGCATATATGGACTCTCTGGGTCTACTCATGCGTTTCTTTTACTCCTCGCCTACAGAGATAATTAACAATAGTTTTATGATTATGAAACAGCACAACATGATCATAAACAAACCTTGCATTCAACCACAGTTTCTATTTAATCTTACACGCAGAGCAACTATAATTATCAAACCATCGGGCCTTGTTGTGACACGTATTCTCGTTGCCCCTAATATTCATTTTACTCAATGATTGTCTTAACAATGCTTCAAGGGCAGACCTACTCACTTTACGGGATTTTCCTTTGAAAACCCGGACCACACCATTTTGGTGAAATACATAGGAAAACATGGCAAAACCCGTGGCTGACCATAAGACCGGACTTCAAATGATATACACCCGGGCCTATAGTTATCTTCGAATCCGCCATATTGCATCACAATGCTTCAATGGTGAGTGAATGGACCTTGGGTGTCATCGAAGCCCGATTGTGATATGTGATTGGGGAAGCGGACCCGATATATGGATATGTTGCGCTTAATAATCCCGGTGGGTCTGCCTTATGGGCTTTTCCTTTTAAATACCGGACCATAACACTTTATCAAAAACATGGGAATACATGGCAAAACCCGCATCCGACCATAAGGCCGGACGTGAAATATTATATACCCGAATTCATTAGTTGTCAGCGGGTCCAATATATCACAGCGTACCTTATATATAACCCTTGGGTTTCGCCAATTGCGACATGCGATTGGGAAAGAGGACCTGATAATGTATGTTTTATACTTGATAGTCCTGTCGAGTCCGCTATATCGCATTGACCTTATGGCCTAGCTTTGACTCCCTCCGATTGCGATATGCGATGGGGCTTTGGACACGATATATATATAT